>PVHP010017558.1:0-34454 GCA_004024765.1 Zapus hudsonius | reverse complement strand
CCTTCCTTCCTTCCTTCCTTCCTTCTGTGGGGTATCCATGGGCTGACCCTACCTGCCTGAGGGTCACCTCTGATGACCATCTTCCCTCTTAGCTCTTTGAGCTCCACCTCCACTGGACTTTGATTTATCAGTCAGCATTTCAGGTTCTGGGTTTTGTAAGGATGGGTCAGGCTGCATTGCTGAAAAGCCTTGATCAGTTATTTTTATTACTTTGGAGCATTTGCATGACATTTTTTTTTTGTTCTCTTCATGCGTCTGTCAGCTTTCAAGATTCCTTCCCCACAGTGTTACCTTGTGTTCCCCTTTCCTGGTCAGTTCCTGTCCATCTGAGGGCACCAAAGAGCTCTTCTCGGATCCGATAATGTTGCCTTTCCCCCAGAACTAGAATCATACAGAAGATATTCTTTTGAGATTGGCTGCTTTTACATAACATCGAACATTCAAGATTCAACCCCATTGCTACATATGTCAACAGCCCATTTCTTTCTACAGGCCAGTAAAATTCCACTATATGGATGTTCTGAAGTTTGTCAATCCTTTTTCTTGTTGCAGAATATCTGAATAATTTTTAATTATCATAATCCCACTATAAGTACATGTGCTCAGTGTGGAGGTTTGAATTAAGTGTCCCCCATAAACTCATGTGTTCTGAATACTGGGTCCCCAGCTGGTGGCAATTTGGAATTTGGAGTCTTGCTGGAAGAGGTGTGTTGTTGGGGGCGGGCTTATGGGTGTTATAACCAGCTTCCCCTTGCCAGTGTTTGGCACACTCTCCTGCTGCTGCTGTCCACCTGATGTTGGCTAGGAGGTGATGTCCAGCCTCTGCTCATGCCTCATTTTCCCTGCCACCATGGAGCTTCCTCTGGAGTCTAAATCACAATAAACCCTTTCATCCTGTGAGACCCCAATAAAACATAATGTTCTTAGCATAAGCACAGCCATTTTAAAATAAACCTTGCTGAAAGGAGTCCTTGAAGATAAGACAGAGAATGGTTTATACTAGGTTAGAGTGTCGCCCTGGGCAACGAGCAGGGCAACCCAAGTGCAGGAATAATTGATAAGCATGTTTTGGGAAATTTTTTGTGTTCTGAAAAGTTATTTTGACTCACGTATGTTGTTTGGAGACTTTGAAACTACATGATTGTCACGTTCTCAGTTTTGAATTTTGCCCTCGTAGCCATTTCTTTATAGCAAAAATACATTTTTATGCTTGCTAAACGATTGCTAAATGTGAACCAATCATGTAATTGCCAAGGTGGAAACCCCCTACCCTTGATGTAATTTCTATAAAAGCCCTGCTCATTCTGGACTCAGGACTCTCTTCTCTGATCCTCTGTGTCGGTGAAGGTTGAGAGTCGTGGCTCAAGCCTGCAAGAAAGACCCAGATGTGATTGTATCACTTCCACTCCTGAGTGGTCTTTGGGGACCCTGAACTCTGGCACAACAACCTCACAAGCTGCTTTTGAGCGGGTGCTTGTTCCAGCAAGGAGAAGGTCATTGCAGCGCTCAGGTTTTTGTGTGAGTTGTTATTTTTCTTTAATAAATATATGTGTTACATATGGGCCAGATCTTTTCTTCTTCTTTAAAAAGAACACACTAAATGGTTTTCCAGAGCGCTGTCTAGCACCATTTTGGTTTCCCACAAGCCATGCGTGATGGCTAGTCCCTCTCTGTGTGAAGCAAGAGGGACACAGCCAGCTATGAAGTATTCTTGAGGACAACTGGACCTCAGAATGACCAGACTGCTGGTCAGAACCAAGCGTAGGGGTGCCAAAAAATTCACCCATCAAATAAGTAATATTTTGATGCAATATTATAAAAGAATCACAATGTGAAAAATCTATAAGAAAGGGGCTAGGGAGGGTGGAAAGATGTCTCCATAGATAAAGGTACTTGTTTGCAAAGCTTGACAGACTGGGTTTGATTCCTCAGTACTCACATAAAACCAGATGCACAGGGCTGAAGAGATGGTTTAGCGGTTAATGTGTTTGCCTGCAACACAGAAGGACCTGAGTTCAATTCTCCAGTGCCCATATAAAGCCCATTCTCTCTCTCTTTTTCTCTCTCTCTCTGCCTCATTCTCTCTCTCAAATAAATAAATATTTTTAAAAAACCAGATGCACAAAGTGGCACATGTTTCTGGAGTTCCTTCTCCTTAGCAGAAGCCCCTCCTGTGCCCATTCTCTCTACATATCTGTCTCTTTGTCTCTGTCTCTCTCTCAAATAAATAAATAAAATATTTTCTTAAAGAAAGGGGCTAGCCAGGGTGTGGTGGCCCATGCCTTTAATCCCAGCACTCTGGGAGTCAGAGGTAGGAGGATTGCCATGAGTTCGAGGCCACCGTGAGACTGCATAGTGAATTCCAAGTCAGCCTGGGCTAGAGCGAGACCCTGCCTTGAAAAAACAAAAAGGAAAAATGTATTTAAAAAAAGAAAGGTGTTAGGGAGATGGCTCAGCAGTTAAAGGCACTTGCTTGCAAAGCCTGCCAGCCCTGGTTCAATCCCTAGTACCTTCCTACGTGAAGTTAGACGCACAAAGCGGTGAATGCATCTGGAGTTTGTTTACAAGAGCTTCTGGCTCATACACACATTTTCTATCTCTTTTTCTCTTCACATATAAATAATTTAAAAAAAATATAAGGAACAAAATACAGCATTTTTATAAATTATCCTATTACCCATGTTTTTCTTTGCCTGGAGCTCATGATAACTGCAGCCTGCTGCTGATCTCGGCCAGATCTATTAAGCATTTTACTGAGCAGTTTCTGCTAAGAGAATATAGGGAGAGCAGAACAAATCCAGTAGGTGGGGAGCTAAAGCATGAGCAGTTTCCTCAATAAATAAATTGCAAGAGAAAAAAAGAATAAACAAACCTGGAGTGTCTGGGTAATAGTTACCCAGCTATGGTACTTTTATGACGTGTGCAGGCTCTACCCCTGGGGTGTGTTTGCTTTTCAACCCTGTGTGAAAATGCCATAAATACCTTATCAAAGATGAGAGGAAAGAAAAAAACACACTTGCATTCAGTTGCTAAATTCAGGTGCTTAGATCGTGGATTACGTCTATAAAACCCACCAAGCTCTTTGATTATGGGATATTTATGGAACTTGATTGTTATTTTACAATGCTCAGTATATTATGATATATAGTTTTAAAATCATACATGACATAGTTATAATCATTGTCAAGTTTAACTGCATATAATTTAGAAGTTTATAATCAATAGAACATAATTTTAAGCATCACACATTTAACTGAATCATTTTTTTTGTTTTGTTTTTCAAGGTAGGGTCTCGCTCTAGCCCAGGCTGACCTGGAATTCACTATGGAGTCTCAGGCTGGACTTGAACTCACAGCACTCCTCCTACCTCTGCCTCTGGAGGGCTGGGATTTGAGGAATGTGCCACCATGCCAGGCTTATTTGAATATAATTTTTAACTGGCCTTTAAATATGAGTGCTATATATGGAAGTATTTAGGTGTGAAATTAATGAAGTTCAAGGTCTATTTCAAAACATTTTAGAAAAAAAAAAAAAGAAAGAAAAAAGAGAAAGAAAAAGTAAAAGGCCAAATGACATACATGGAGGAAAAGCTGATAAATTGTCAAATCTTGGGAACATTACTGCAGTTTGCCATATTCTCTACTTTTACATTTACTTTAATGTTTTCATATTAATTTTTTTTGAGGTAGAGTCTCGCTGTAGCCCAGGCTAACCTGGAAATCACAGCGATCCTCCTATCTCTTCTTCCTAAGTGTTGGGATTAAAGGCATGTGCCACCACACAGGACTCATAATAACTTTAAAAAAATGATTCAATATACCCACCTATATCATTACCTGTTTTGCTTTTATTTGTCTGCTGCCTAAAAGCAGGATGGCTTGTCTCCTCTATTTCCAGCAGTTAAATTCGTTCCTGTGTAGAACCAGTGTTTGATTAATAATTCACACATGGACATTTACTCTGATCCCTCAAACAAGGGGAAAGGGTTGACATGGATAGATATTGTATTTTTGATAATATTTTTTCAAATAAGATCTCAGGAAAGTCCCACTTTTTGTCTCAAAGAAATCCCAGATCTTCACACAGGTTTTCTTTTCCTCTTGGGTGGATGACAAGTTTTGGATGTATGCAGAAACAAAATCCCCTCCCCCAACCTGGTGCTTTACCCATCTGCAAAGATTTCAGAGCACTTTAATTTGTTACGTTCCTACTGTTAAGTTCCCTGTGAGGTTGCTAATTTCAAAGAACTTGGTGGTTTTTGTAGACTTCATCCACAAATTGTTTTAAGGTGATACTGAACAATGAACAGACGTTATACTCTATAAATCTGCTGCTACTAACTGCTAATCAGTCGTCAAGGTCAAAGTCATCTTCTCTCCTTTATGACTCAGAGAAAAAACACATTTGTGAGCCTGCATGAGTGGATAACACTGTTCCCAGAAGCCATAAGTTATTAAATGAAAATCCCAATGTCAAGTGTGGGATATCTCTCTGGAAATTGTTGGCCAGGGAGGTTCCAGAGCCCCTCCCTCCTAAAACAACATGATATTGCCATTACTCTTGGTGGCTCATCGGAACAAGACGGTAAGTCTTTATTGCCGAAATGACCAAACATTATTTGCAAGGCACAGAGAAATCAAGCTGGGATTGAACTGGAAGCTTCCTCCCTGCTGGCTAAGGTTCATAGTACCAGGCTGCTGGGGGAGAAAAAGTCATAACAAATTTACCCCGGTGTGGACCAGATATATTACAATACCAACCCTCCAGGTAAGCTATGCCCATTGGTGCAATAGTGGCATGACTGCTTTGGAGGTAACCAACTACTTTCTGATTGGATTTGAGGCCCACTCCACACAAGAGAATCCATGCCTGGTACTCTAAACCTGGACAAAAATCCCATGGCTAAGGAGGTCACAGGCCCTAGGGGAAAACCCACCGTTGTTTTATTATATCGACAGGTAGTTAAACTGTCTCATAAATATTTATGTTTATACCCATAGACTCGTGCTGTTCTCAGCCTTGGTCAGAGAATCATTTTGCAGTGTGTGGTAGTTAATGTAGAGATAGATACGTTAAGTGGTCAAAGTACTGAGAATAAATAACCATTGAGTCGTCAGCCCTAAACAGGACATCTATATTGCTCCTGAAATACCAGGAACATTGCAGAAGAGGGGACAACAGGGATACAAGTGCCAGAGGATGTCATCAACCACGTGAACTCAACATGGTTACCTGCATAAGACCTGTACAACATTGGGCCCATAAATATTCCATCATGAATGAGGAGGAGTGTAGAAGGCCCCACCCCTCTTGCAGGAGCTTTTGGTGGTTTATGGTTGCTAGGGGAGGCAGAGTCATTTTCTTCAGTGGTGTAGCTATTGGTAAGCTGTCCATGTTCCAGTAAGTAACTCCCCACCCATACTCAAGCATGAAACTTGGCAGGTCACAAAAATAGAGGTGAAAACAGGAGGGGGACTAGGTGGTGGGCAGGAATGAGAGGGAAGCAAGTGAGGGTAATGCGTGGTGATATGTTCACAGTTCGTTGTATACATGATCGCATACATAATTAACACTAAGTGAAAATGTCAAAACAGTATAATGTAGTTGGAACTTCCCCTGTGATATTATTTTGTGCTTAAAAGAAATCAAACTAACCTCAATATATCTACTTCATTTATACTCTTTTCTTCACTTTGAGTTTGTGGGCTGATGACATTGAAGAGAAATGTTTGGATAAAGAAAATATTTGTGTTCACAACAGTATCTGTTCTTCACTGCAGTCTGCCTCGTGGCGGGTTTGAGATGACAGGTGAGAGACCCCAGAACAGTTGTGTCTTCAAATTCATCTGGACACTTGTTCCCCGGGTCTACCTATCAGAGTGCATGCCAGGTGCTTTGGGGTGGCATTACTCCTGTTTTACATAGAAGACAGGCAACCTAAGGGGGTCTCTTGGGTCCTGATTCTTAAAGCTCCCTATTGGTCTTTGACGTCTGCCACTGTTACCCAAACTTCTTCCCTACCCTTCCCCGGAGCTCATTCTCCATTTCCAATTGCTCAGGGGTTCAGAGCTAAGGTGTTCCTGTCTCAGACTTTATCACGAGACCTATGGACACTGAGGTGTATTTGAGATCCAGAGTGCTTCAGGACAAGGGGTGTACTAGTCAGCTCTACCTTGCTGAGGTGAGTGTCCAACCAGTTTTATGGGAGGAAGGGATTTTTTCACCCAAATTTACAAAATCCAGGGGAAGTTTCATCAGTGGCAGAAGATAGCTGTCATTCATCAATTCAAGAAGAGAGAGAAACCACCACCAGCCAGCAAAACCAAAAACCAGCAATCACAAACCTGGCAGCAAGCAGGACCCCCAGAGCTCAAACCTGTCGGCACACCTTTGGGCTGGAATTTAGATCTGCCCCCAAACACACCTTTGGGCTAGATCCCAGGATCCACCCCGAGTGACACCTCCTGGAACCCAGCAGCCGGAGGCCTAAGCTACAAACTTAATAAAACACCTAAGTCTATGGGAGACATATGTTCACATTCTAACCACCACAGGGAGAAGAATGCCGGATTATGGAGCCCTTACCATCTATGGGTTCTGTAAGAAGGCCGAGTTGGATATTGGGAAACACTAAATATATATTACATTGTAGGATAATTTTAAGGCTAGGGAAAATAGCTTTTGTTCAGAATCTTCCCAACAATATTTCCTGAGCTCCTGCCACAGGCCAGTCAGCATAAATGAGTCGAAATACACTGTCCCTTGGTCACATCTCAAATTCCAGCCTGGAAATGGAGCTTAAACAGATGACTGTAACACCAAGTCATAAGTGATCTAGATAAGTCTTCCCCATCCTCAGATTCAGAATGAGATGATGTCTGAGAGTTTCACTATACTGCAGGGTGTGTGTGTGGGGGGGGGGGGGAATTGCAGTTTCTCTCCATTAGTGTGGCTCTGTGATTTCACACATTACCCTCCCGAATCCTTACAAGAACCCTGATGTGGTCGGGTCGATCATTATACCTTTCACAGGCCAGGGAACTGACTCTTAAAGAGGTGGGAAAGGTCTTACAGTTTAGCAAGGGTGGAGTTTAAAGTAGTCTTGCTGGTCCCCCAACCACAGGAGAGCAGGCTCCACTCTGGTAAACCAAGCTGGGATGAGGCTGTACCCCAACTTGGGCACTAGAGGGCGGTGAGAGAGCAGGGCACTGGGAGGGATCTGACTCTGGGAACCTTCCTCCCTTCTTCCCAAAAGCATCTTTGAAGGTGGGAGAGCTACCAGCACAGCGCTGAAAAGTCTGGCATGCAGTCTTAGTGCTTACTGGGAGCCTTGGTGGGGGAGAATACCCAAAGTCATGGCCGCCCTCAGTAGCAACTCTCTAAGGCTGGAAGAACCGGGCTATCTCCTAGGCTGTCCATGGTCCCCTGCCCCAGGGACTGATCCAGACTGCCCAAGGAGGAGGATATCCAGCTGATCAGGGACAGGGAACAGGGGCATTGGGGAATGGGGGATAACAACTTATTGTTTGCCCATTAAATAATGTACCTCATTATGGACAATTAAAAAAAAAAAGTGTGCTGCCTGCATAAGCCAGGGGGCCTGATGTGCAGGCCCAAGTTGGATTCCCCAGCATTAATGCAAAACAACTGGATATTGTCAAGCTCACTTGTAACCCCAGTCCTGTGGGGGAAGAGAGAGTTCCTTGGGCTTAGAAGACAGAGGCAGGCTGACAGAAAAGGACCAGAGAATTCTCTGACCTCCACACGGGAGTGCATAGGACCCATCCATCAACACACACACACACACACACACATACACACACACACACACACACACGCACGCACGCACACACACACACACACACACACTGCACCACACATATTACACACATGTGGGCATGAGGATACAAGAAAAAGAGAGGGCTGGTTGGAATTTGGCACTCTGCAGTTATGGGTAAGGGCCAGGTCACAGGACTTATCTTCCGTCTAAAGCGTTGCTAGGCAATGTTGTCTGGACTCCAGCCTCTTAAATTGTGTCACTGAATTGGAGGCTGTGAAAATTTCGGTAATGGTAAAAGGTTTCTGAATGTATATGAAAAATTAACTCACATCCAAATGCGCCAGGAATCCAAGGTGTTTCTGGCAGCTCTAGGTCACGTGGTCTCCCCATGACATCCTGCAGCCTTGTCCTGAAAACGCATGTGCACTGCACACTTTAATGTCACCCCGCAGGGCAACACCACCGCATGACATCTGAAACACTTCGGCTCAGATCTGAGGTATGATTTAGCACGTGTTCTCAAGCGCAGTGCTTTTATAGAACACACATAGTTTTCTGGTCTTCTAGAAACACAATAGCTTAATTATGAAAAACAGACTTTTAATTTTTTTCTTTTTTTTTTTTTTCGAGGTAGGGTCTCGCTCTAGCCCAGGGTGACCTGGAATTCACCCTGTAGTCTCAGGGTGGCCTTGAACTCACAATGATCCTCCTACCTCTGCCTCCCGAGTGCTGGGATTAAAGGTGTGCACCATCATACCTGACTCCAAACTTTTATTTTATTTTTTTAATATTTTATTTATTCATTTTTCAAAGAGAGAGAGAGAGAGAGAGAGAGAGAGAGAGAGAACCAGGGCCACCACCTTGTGGGCCTGGCTTATGTGGGTCCTGGGGAATTGAACCCCGGGGCCTTAGGCACTGGAGGCAAGTGCCTTAACCGCTGAGCCATCTCCCCAGCCCAAACTTTTATTTTTTTAATATTCCTTAGCACATATCAAAGTAGTATATCTTTGGATTATATTGTGCTAGAATGCACAATATAATGACTTCAAAATTTACTTTTGAATTGACTTGATTTCTAATTAAAAAAATCTTTAAATGAATTTTGGCTTGCAATTAGGACAGAGTTTCAAATAATTTCTGAAATAGCCTGAAACTTACTTCTACCATCTCGCACTATGTATTTATACAAAACAAACACAGCATAATGATTATTGTAAAACTGAATATCAGCCAACTCTGAAAAAAAGTTGAAGATACTATACATCCTACAGTATGAAATACTCAGTGAAGCTTTAATTCTTTATGTAAAAACAAACAAGCATCTCCATCTCATTAAGGTGTGAGTTTGTTTTTGTCTTTAATAAATGGTAAAGTTATATACCTACTAAAATTGCTTCAAAATAAATTTCTTTATGATTATCAACAAATGTTTGTTTGGTATCTTTATTTTATATAACTATATAACCCAGCAACACGTAAAAATTTCTCAGGTGGAAAGGGGTCATGAGTGGAAAAAGTTTAAGAAGCCTTGGTCTAGGGTGCTGGTCACTTGGTAGAATTTAATGGCATGTCTGTACGGTCCCAGGAATGTGCACCTTGCTTCTGCTCGTGGTTCCAAATCATCTTCCAGTGACATGAAGCAGCTGATTAAGCAGAAGCTGGTCCAGGTGATGGTAACTCGTTCCCAAAGTGGCTTTCCAAACACTCCAGATATGCTCCCACCATCCCAAGTGTTCACACCCACCCACCACCTTTGAATTCATGGAGTCACAAAAGTCACAAAGGGCCGAACCAACGTAATGCCATGAAGACGCTGGACAAAGGCTGTCGCCCTGGGCATAATTTACCCCCTAGGGAATGGGCACTCACCAGGATCCAAGAAGATGCTAAGAATACATCCCGGTGGTTTCTGACCTTCCTGCTGTTATTTTCTGGGTAACTTTGCTATCGTGTTCACAACTCACAGGAGTACAGCGTGTAGGTGAAAATGGTTGGGAAAAGTGACTTCAAGTTTTATGGAAAAGTCTATCAAAACAATCCGTGAACAATGTGTCTTCGAAAAGAACTCGCTCGTGCGTTTCAGACACACGTAGCAGAGAACAGAGCCGTTTTCAACTCAGCCACACCCAGGGGTGACGAGACAGTAAATGAGACCCAGACATGGGCACACAATTTGGGATATGACTGGTCTGCCAGCTCAGGTTTCACCCTGTGTTCAAACCGGATCTGGATCCACCAAGTGATATTCCGAAAACTCAAGAGTGTCCCCACAAGAATCCCAGCATGCCTTTTATTTTTCTAAAGAAATTACATGAGCGGAACTGTATTTTGGTGAGATGAACTTGGTGGCATGATGGGGGAGAGGCTGGTGATGTCTGGGGACAGGCAGACCTTGGAAGTATGTGTGAGGCAAACGAGCACTATGGGAGAAAATGGGTAAAAACGTGGCAGAGCTAGAATGAACAGGACTGGCTTTATTTGTGTGTGTGTGTGTGTGTGTGTGTGTGTGTGTGTGTGTGTGCTCTTGCGCACGTGTGTTCATATGTATGTGGGTCCATATACATATGGAGGCGCAGAGGTTGACATCGGGTATCTTCCTTGACTGCTCTCCACCTTATTAGGAGACAGGTCTCCAGAGCTCACTGATTCAGTAGGCAAGCTGGACAGCGGGTACTGGGGATCCTTCCATCTCTGCTTCCTCAGCATCGGGATTACAGGTGCACATCACCACATCTGGCTTTTACATAAGTGTGGGTGACTTGAACTCAAGTCCTCCTGCTTGAGCAGCAAGCGGATCCCAACTGAGCCGTCTCCTCAGCCCCACCTCTGGCTTCTTGTTTGAATGTGGGGTCTGAGGAAAGAGGAGGCATACCCAGGGAAGCCTCACAATGCATCCTTTGAGCTTTCACCATTGAATTCCAACATCACAGGGGTCAGCAATGACTGTTTCCCACCTGAGGAAACTGAGGCACAAAGAAGTGATTTGTCAACCATCATGACTATTGCTGAAGACACCACAGCCGTTGCCTGCGGGACACTGGAGCTGGAAGCCTCCTCCCTGCTCACTAGCTGCCATAGTGCTAGACAGTGCTTCACAGCAGCCCTGCAAGCTACAAATTGACCAGAGAGGCAAGAAGTGCCCACTAGTGCAATAGTGGCACGTCTGTCATGGTAGTAGTGGTGGTGGTGGTGGTGGTGGGGAACCAGTTGCTCTCTGATTGAATTTGAGGCCTGCTTCATGGGAGAGACTTCATGCCTGATACTGAAAACCTAGTCAAAAGCCCATGCCGGGGGCTGGAGAGATGGCTCAGCTGTTAAGACACTTGCCTCCAGTGCCTAAGGCCCCGGGTTCTATTCCCTAGGACCCATATAAGCCAGAACCACAAGGCGGTGGCCCTAGTTCTCTCTCTCTCTCTCTCTCTCTCTCTCTCTCTCTCTCTCTCTCTCTCTCTCTCTAAGTCTTTGCTTGAAAAATGAATAAATAAAATATTTTTTTAAAAGTCAGGATAGTAGTCACAGACAAGAGGCATGTTGCAGCTTGCTCCCTTGCTGCTGTGACAAAGAACCTGACACAGAGCAGCTTGTGAGAGAAAAAGGTTTATTTTGGCTTATAGACTTGAGAGGAAGCTTTATGATGGCAGGGAAAATGGTGGTATGAGCATTAGGTGGACATCACCTTCTGGCCAACATCGGGTGGACAACAGCAGCAGGAGAGTATGCCAAACACTGGCAAGGGGAAGCTGGCTAGAACCCCCATAAGCCCGCCCCCAACAACACACCTTCAACAAGGCTCCAATTCCAAAATCGCCATCACCTGGGGATCAAGCGTTCAGAACACATAAGTTTATGGGGGACACCAGGATCAAACCCCCACAAGACAGTCTGGAAATATTTAAGACAGTCAAATAATCCACTTAACTTTTCCATTTTGGAAAAGTGTGGTCTTAATTTTTTTTTAAATAAACAATCATTAGGATTTGAACCGAGGTATTTAAAATCTAGAGCTTTCTTCACATTTGCTACATGGCTTCATTTCTAGTCTGAGTGTCCCCGAAAGGGTGGCATCGCTGGGTGCCATGGTTAATCAGGAGAAGGAGCAGGTAGGCAGATGAGTGACGTCACAGTGAGCAGACAAGATGGTGATCTGAATGTGTGGAGAGTGTAGATGTTCTGCCAGGACCTCCGGGGGACATGCCCAGAGATCTTCATGCTCCAGCTTGGAGACAGAGCTGGATTTCATGAACAAGAATGAGACATCTGTAAAAATGCTGTTGGCTGAGTTTCTCAGTGAAGAGAGGCCAGCTCTGCTAACAAACAGGAAGACCATGCCCCAGCTGAGAGCCCCGGAGAGCTAGACAGATCGGGTTCATCAGCAAGGTGCTCAGGCCTCCGGGACACTGTGAGTGCCACATGGAAACTCTCTGCAGAAGAGTCAAGGGCCAAGCTTTGGAGGAAGAGGAGGAATGAGTGTCCCTTGGCTTCCCCTTCTCATTGCAATGGGTCAGAACTTCTCCCACCTTGGCTTGAGGGAGCCTCACCCCACAAGCAGGTGCATCTGAACATCTCAGGGAAGCCTGTGGGTGATGTCAGTGGGAAACCAGGTTGCAAAGGTTGTCCTTGAAGGGAAGCAGAAAGCAGGAGCAACTAACATCAACAGTGTGTTTTTCAGTTCCTAAGGTTCCCGCACACGTGTGACACAATTCCCCATGGAGCAGATGGGGAGAACATGAACCCAAAAGAGAAATGATTTGTACAGGGCCAATTATTTGCTAGAAAAGCCATGACTAGAATTTAGATCTCTTGACTCCAAATTTAGGGTTCTCTCATAACAACCACATGGGACAGTTCTACAGAAGGGAGGTTAAGTTCATCTCTACTCACAGATAAAGGGGAAGGTGTGAGTGTTTTAAGAAATAATTGTAGGGCTGGAGAGATTGCTCAGTGGTTAAGGTACTTGCCTGAAAAGCCCAAGAACCAGAGTTCAATTCCCAATGACCTGAGTAAAGCCAGATGCACTAAGTGGTGCATGCATCTGGAGTTTGTTTGCAGTGGCTAGAAGCCCTGGTGTGCCCATTTTCTCTCTCTCTTGCCCCCCCTCTCTGCTTGCAAATAAATAAATAAATAAATAAATAAATAAATAAATAAATGAATGAATGAATGAATAAATAAATAAAATATTTAAGAAAGAAGTACTTGGGCTGGAGAGATGGTTCAGCAGTTAAGGAGCTTGCCCCCCAGCCTAAGGACAGAGGTTCAATTCCCCAGTACTCACGTGGGCACAAAGGAGGCACAAGGTGGCACATGTGTCTGGAGTTCGTTTGCAGTGGCTGGGGGCTCTGGTGCTCCCATTCTCTCTTTCTCTGTCTCTGTTTGTCTGTATCTCTCTGCTTGCAAATAAATAAATTATTTTTTAAAATAACAATAAATATAAAAAATACAAAAGAAATACTTGTGCTCCACTGGGCTTATCTAAAAATAGAGCAATAGAGTGTTCCAGAACATAAGGGGGTGGGAATAGGGGTGGGGATTGGAACCTGCTAAGATCTAGCAAGGAAAGGACCAGATGGCCCAATGGCCCAGGAGCAGATGGGCTGGCGGCAGGGAAGGATCAGGCAAGGGGAGCGGAGTCAGGGATGCTGTTCAACAGGCTGTGGCACTGTCTAGGGCCAGAAGACTCACAGCATGGGGTCTAGTCATGAGCCACAACAGCACAGAGTGGGGGAGATGGAAAGTCTGGAAAATTCCTGCAGTGTTTTTTTTTAGAGATTCATAGTAATTCTTCAGGACCTTAAAAGGCACACCACCTTGATGACCAGATATTAGTCACCTGCTATATAATTTAAAATATAATGGCTTCCTCCATTTCCACAACTGTTCAACATGAGTCTTATTTTCCAACCTCAGCAGCTTCAAGTGTCAAACTGATGTAATACCTTACGGGGATGCCGAGGGCCAGTGGAATACGTCTAACAGAAGGCCCGGCACAGGAAAGGCAGCCAAACTGGTACATTTTGGCTGCATCTTGTGACTGTGGATGGTTGGACTGGGCAATGCTAGAAACCATCTACTGGTTAACGATGTCTGAACTAGATGGCGTGGTGGCGTGTGTCTATAATCCCAACACTTGGAAGGCTGAGTATGGAGGATTGGGAGTTCACATCAACCAACTCTCTGCCTTGAACAAGTCAGCTGCCCAGATGGAGTATGGCTTTTTCTGTCCTAAAATAGAGAAAGGGGCCTGGAACATGGCTCAGTAGATAAAGTGCTTGCCACACGACTCACAATACCTGATTTCAAATCCCCAGAGAAAAGCTGGAACCTGTGGTAGGTTTCTGTAATCCCAGGGCGCCTATAGGAATGAGGCAGACAGTTGAGGACTCATCCAAAAGTTATCTTTTGACCTCCACGTGCATGCCTGTGCACACACACACACACACACACACACACACACACACACACACACACAGAAAGTAAATAAAAGTTAAAAAATAAGAGGCAATACTTGAACCTGTTTCACATGCTTGTTATGAGGATTAAATGAGATGACGTAAAGTGTTTGACAAATCCTCACTCATGCTTCTTACCAAGTTCTATTCAATCCCTCGCATGGCAGGTGCACAAACCCATCTTGGAATGTGCTATACTGAGAGGCATTTGATGATAATAGACATTAAACCAAGCGACAGGGACAAGGAATCAACATTCATGCAGCCATTTCACATATGAAATCCTAACACAGCATTACCAGAGGACATACCAGGAGGCCTTCAGGAGGTTAATAATGTTCCCCCAAAGCACAGAATGGGAAGTGAGAGGTGGGGGTGTCATTGTTGCCACAGTCTTGGCCCACCCCAGGAATTGTCATTCTAGCAGACATTAGAGTCCTCTGGAGAACTTGTCAAAACCCAGAAGCCAGAGCCTTCTTCTTTCTGATGCATTTGGCCCAGGACAGGGCCTGACAATTGTTTCCAGCAAGTTCTCAGGTGACACCACTGTCCAGGACCATATGCAGAGAAGCATCAGTAGACCCCACACTACCTGCTCAGTGAGACTGATAATGACAGACCTCCCAGGCTGCCAGGAACCCCAAGAAGAGCCTTGGGGTACCCTGAGGAAATGGGTTTTTGCTGGGCTCCTTAGGACCTTATCAAAGGAGCACAGTTTGTGACCTCAGAGGCCAGTATTCGCAGTGACTATTTATTTATTATTATCACTATGATTTTAATATTTGGGTGTATCTGATGCATGTGTGTTATTGAGTGTGAGTGCAGGCTTGTGTATGTCACAGTGTGTGTGTGTGTGTGTGTGGAGGTCAGGTGTTGGTCCTTGACTTTTTACCTTGTTTGAAACAAGGTCTCTTTGTCACCATTGTGTAGGCCAGAGTCCCTGGCCTATAAGATTCCAAGACCTCCCCTGTCTCCTCCTTCGTCCTCATCATAGGCATGCTGGGATTACAGACACACGCTACAGAGGTTTGGGGATCTGAACTCAGATTCTCACGCTTGCACAGCAAGCACGCTACCCACTGAGCCATCTCCTCGGCTGATGTTTTATTATTTATTCACTTGACAGGAAATGGACATTTGGTCCAATAAGACAGCATGCTATTGGCTGAACGATTAGCCAATGAACAATGTCCTTTAGGTTTTTAGAAAGAGCAATTACACATCCTACCAAGGACAGCTTAGTCACTGCAGGGAAAAGCCCAGTCCTCCCCAAAAAAGTCTCATTGCCAGATCTTCCTGGGAGCTTCTGTCCCACCGCCCTTCAGAGCCGCTACAATGACATATGCCAGGCATCGTCACAATGGCCATGCTGGGAGGAACAAAACGCTCTGAACTAATAATGGGCTTAAAACCACGGTGTACCAGACAATTTGTAAACCTTAAAAATATATCAATGAAGCGATCTACATGTATACAAAAGCGGGAACTGAAATCCATCCAAAGTCATGCCAAGTGTTTTCGAGGACCTTGAAAACAAAGGTGGCTGTTCAACGGAGCTGGTATTAAAAATAGAATATATTATACACAGGCCCTGCCTCTCTCATGTCCGCCATGGAAGCCCCTGGTGTTGTCAGGGCCTCTGGGGAGCCTCAGGACGCCCACAGGTAAGCCATCTGCCGTCTGCATCTTCCGAGACAGGAGGGGACTGGCCCCAGGACTCTTCTCCTGTGTCCCCATATCAGCTTGGCGGCGTCTGCGTACCCAGGGGCTGCCTGAGGGAGTGACACTACTGTCTGAGGAATAATCCATGCACTTGCGGAAGATCTCAGGACTGGTGCTGCTGTTCAGTCTGCCTTCCTCTGCCAGGGGGGACTTTCTAGAAATGCCTTTGCGTTGGGCCAAGGGGCTGCTCCAAGGACTTGAGCAGGGGGAGGCATTCGGGCTCAGAAAGAGACTCTGATGGCCAGAGGGACTGAGCTTGTTGGTGGCCACATGCCTCCGGCCAGCCATAGGGGACGTGGGATTGCTCTCAGGGTCAGAGGAGCTGTTGGCTGAAGACTCATCTCCTATGTACTGAAGCTCTTCCACTCTCTTGTTGAGCGACTTGTTGAGGTGAACGGTCCCCGTGGACACCTCATCATGGTTCCTATCTTTGAGGGGTTTCTTTTTGGGTGGCTTCATACCAATCAGTACAGCTTTCATGCTCTCTTTACCCTGAGATTCTGCGACCATGAACTCATGGGCTTTGATGGCCGCGTCCACCTCCTCAAACTCCACAATGGCGCACTCCTGGGTCCCCACCTGACTGTATCGACTGCTGATCCTCCGGATATCGGGTGGCAGCTCTCTCCCAGGTTTGAGGATCCGCACGGATGAGATGACTCCAAAAGTCCCAAAGAGCTTGAGGAGATGTTCCATCACCTTCTCCTGTACCCTTCCATTCTTCTGGGGACTGGCCAGGGCCCACAGCTTAGAAGTCTGGTGAAGATCATAGACCAGAAGCTTCTTGCTGGGCAGGTTCTCATTGGGGAAGAGTGGGACAGGGGCGGTCCTCCGCACTTTCCGGTGGTCCTCATTCAACTCAAGGGTCACCGAATGCTTCAAGGCGTGAGCTGTGGTTCTCCAGTCCCGAGTAAGGTGCTTTACCTGAAGAACACAGAACAAATGGGAAGTGGTACCTAGTGTCCTTGTCATGTGCCATCATCCCCCTCCCTTCCATCCTCATCCTGTAACACGAGTATATAGCATCATACATGGTGTGTGTGGGTGTGTGTGTGTGTATGTGTGTGGTTTATATCAATCGTCAAATTGACAGGATCTAGAATCACCTAGGAAATAAACCACTTCTGGACATGTCTAGGAAGTATTATCTAGACTAGGTTAACTGAGGTGAGAGGTGACATCCTAACTGCGGGTGGTCACCTTCCATAGACTGAGGTCCAGACCGAATAAAAAGGAGACAAGTCAACTGAGTTCAGCACTCATCACTCTCTGCTTCCTCACTGTGACCAGCCACCTCAAGCTCCTGCCACACCATGCCTTCCCTCCATGATGGATTGTAACCTTGAACTATAAACCAGAATAAACCATTTCTCCCTTAAAATGATTTAAAAATTTATTCATTTTATTTATTGACAGATAGAGAGAGAGAGGGAGAGAGAGAGAATGGACATGTCAGGACCTCTAGCCACTGCAAACAAACTCCAAATGCATGCACCATTTTGTGCATCTAGCTTTATGGGGGTACTGGGGAATCAAACCTGGGTTGTTAGGCTTTGCAGGCAAGCACCTTAACCACTGAGCAATCTCTCCAGCCCCTAAACTGACTTTTGATGGGGATCTTGTCCCAGCAATGAGAATGGTAACTAATACGATGTGGCCCTCGATGAGAGAGTGAATTAAAACACTCCCAACAACAGAGCTTAAGCAACACTGCACCATAGGATACTGTGTGACATTGGAAATACTTCATCCCATCAAAGTTTGCAGGTGAAACCTACAGCCTTTGAAACATGGCAGTCATGCTCCCAAACCAGGGCTCCTGGAAGGAAGGCCTGGACAGTGATTCAACCCTTGATTCAGCCCTCCTTATCTATACAAGGGAGGGCAGCCAGTCCACCTGTGTACCACCAGTGTCCATTTAGATGTAAACTTTAGAAAAGTGTGTCACTTTCAGAAAATGCTTAATAACCATGTGCTATTACTATTTCAAATATATGTGACACCTTTTTGGGGGGAGGGGCTGTGGTTAAGATAGGATCTCACAAGCCTGGGGTGGTGGTGCACGCCTTTAGTCCCAGCATTAGGGAGGCAGAGGGAGGAAAATCGCCATGAGTCCGAGGTCAACCTGAGACTACATAGTGAATTCCAGGTCAGCCTGGGCTAGAGAGAGACCTTATCTAAAAAAAAAAAAAAAAATGAAGAGAGGATCTCACTATAGACCCCAGGCTGGCCTCGAACTCATGATAGGTCCCCTGAATACTGGAATTATAGGCACTCACCACCATACATACTACTTTTTGAAATGATTGGGGAGATTTTGACATTTGAATCCTTCCCTGAAGCTGTATTTCTGCATTAGATATAAAGAAACTTTTCAAAGATCTATATGTCTATAACATTGTCTGAGAATACCATGGACTGTGTTAACTTAAAACTACATCCAACTTGGGCCTCTTGAAAAATGATGAAATAAATCCTTCCCTTCTCCTCCCATGATGGAAACTGTGTATCAATGGTGCAGCCTGTGAAAGCTACATTTCTATTATAAAATAGTTATTTTGCAAAGGCTCCACTGCCAGTGAAGGGAATACTAAGGTGATGAGTCATCCCAAAGAAATGGTGGATGTGGGTTGAGGGATGGAGAACCTGAGCCAGGGATGGCGCAATCACCCAGAATTCTTTGTGGCTAGGCCAGTGAAGCTGGTCTACCAAGGAGCAGGGAACACCAGGTGCCCAGGAGAAACTGCATGCAGACCACGAGGGGAAGGCGCACTCACTGGGTGGTTAGAAAGATAGACAGACTCTATTCTCCCAGGACAGCATTCCATGGAAAGCCTCTCTTCCCGAGTCAGCCATCCTTGATGCCAAAAGAATCAACAATCCTTGAAACCAAAGTTTCTATTTCTGCATTTGGTAAAAGGTTCCTAAATTGTCCATTCCTTTAGGTTTCCCATAGAAACTGCATGACTTCTATGCTTTCACCAATCACAAGAGATTGTGAGGCCAAACTCTGACTCAGACCAAAGCCCAGGACCTGCCTGGGTTAGGGAATAAAAGCCCTAGAAGAACTGTCTGAACTCTTCATGGCTAAGGCTGTGCACCCCTTGCAGAAGTAAACAGTGTCTGCCCATATACTCTGATTGTGTGGTTATTCGTGAACCCTAGACCCATTCCTAGTAGGGAGGCCAGAGGTCAGCCTTGAGCTTGAATGGCATTCCTTCAGACTCATTCTCTCTCTCCCTCTCTCTCTGGCACGGTCTCTTATTGGCCTGGAGTTTGCCAAGTAGGTTCAACTGGCTGTCCAGTGAGCCCCAGGAATCTCATCAGCACTAGGATTACAGGCCCCACCACACCTGGCTTTTTACATGAGTTTTGAGGCTTGAACCCAGATTCTACTGTTTAGAAGGCAAGCACTTTACCAACTGAATTATCTCCCCAGTTGCTCAGCATGCAGAAAACACGTCATCTATACAAAGGCCCTGAGCTGATCACCAAACTCAGGGACTAGCTGAGTCTATACTCTGTACAGCCGATTACAGTCCAAGGGTACAAAGAAGTAGGTCCAGACTTAGGGCTAGAATGCCAAGTGAACAGAGTCCATTATGGAGTGAAGACAGGGTGAAAATGACTGTAAGTCAGCTAGGGTTGAAACATAGCAGGCCATCCTGTCCAAGAGATGCTGAGCCTGAAATCAGAGGAAATCAGCACTGGCTTACTCAGAGAGTTAGAGAACCTGGGAGCAAACCATGTGCTACCACCACGAGTCAAACAAGCTGCAAGCAGGCTGTGGAGCCCACAGAGGCAGGGGCCAGGTCCCCTAGGAAAGCCTGCTTTCATTCTGACCATCCCAGACCTGTGTCTGTGACCCTTCATGAGGAGTTTCCAGGTGTCACCTCAGAAAAGGAAGCAGGGAAATCAGTCTTAGAACTTCATACGATTTCCAGAAATTTCCTACGATGGCTAATCTTCATTGGTAACTTGACAGGATTTAGAATCAGCATGGGAATCTGCCTCTGGGTATGCCTATGAAGATGCTTCCAGAAAAGTTCAACAAATGAGGGAAGATCTACTCTAAACATGAACAGCACCATTCGATGTGCTGAGGTTTCCAAACTGAATAAAAATGAGAAAATGAGCTGAACACCAGCTTTCCTCTCTCTGCTTTCTGACTCCAGATGCAATGTAACACTCCTGCCACAGTGCCTTTTCTGCTTTGATGACCTGTACCCTGAAACTGTGAGCCAAAATAAATGCTTCCCTTACGTCACATTTACCAGGTATTTTGCTAGAGCCATAAGAAAACTAACACACCTTGTAATCTGCCTATGTTGATGACCTTTATCTGAGATGTTTCCCATTGTGATTAATGGGAAACCTTTAGTAGGGCCTCTGCTCAGAGTTTGGGGTTATAAAAGAGTCTGTCTACATTACAGCTTTTCAAGAGAGGAAACCCCAATTTAGCTGCTAAAAAGGAAATAAAACCATGCCATCTCTTGAGGTCACTGGGAGGAGAAGGAATGTGCAGATGATCCCCGCTGGCTGCCACATTTTGGGACCCCCTCCAAAGTGAGCAGCTTGCTCACTGCTCTCTGGAAATGCAATATCCTCTCCCTTCTCGTGGACCTTGAAAACTCTTACTCATCCTCCAAGATCCCAATGCCATCATCTCTGGGAAGACTTCTCAATATTCTAGGCAGGGCAGATGCTCCCTCCACAAATCATTGTTCTCTCTTTTGCCCAACTTGTATGGTCACACTATAGTCTTTCATGGATCTCTCTTCGGGATTGGACCATGAGTTTTTCAAAGGTAGGCGGAACACCATCTTATATATCCTGTACCTAACCCAGCACTCAGCAAAGACAATGTTTGATGAAGGAGTAAAGAATACAGGCTGAGCACACCAGTGGGTGAGGCTTCAAAGAGCTCCCAGGAGTAAAGCCCTTCTCCAGTGTTCTCTCTGACAAAGTTCACAGGCAGCTTGGCCACGACCCACTTGTTATGCATCCCATTATGCAACAGGCATGCGGTACTTTCCTCCCATCCTAGTAAATAAACTTCCCCCAAGGGAGACATAGAGTTCTTATTCCAATTGGCTGGTCATTCCTCTGAGAGCAGGGAATTCAGAGACCAAATGTTACATCGGTTCATAGCAGAGACAGGCAGTCTTTGGTTAGCTGACAGTATCTCTGTAGTGCACAGAGACCTTGTTGGCATCACACAGAGTAGAGCATGATAGAGACTTCCAGAAGGTTCCTCTGGCTAAGTTCTGTACGTTCTCTCCCTTCCCATATTTAATCAATAGAATAATAGAAAAGCTTGGGTTTCATGCAATTCCAGGCTGATAGGCATCTCTCAAGTCTTTGAGACCTCTTGTCCATGGTAAAGCACCCTCTGGGGTATCTATGTGCCCAGAAAGAGGGTATGAACTTCATGAAGAATATATCATATCATTTCATAACAATCAGCAGTTAAAATTGTCCTAGTGCCCAGGACCCTTTTCATACTGTGCAAAGTAACCAGACCTGAACCTACTTAGCTTCCAACATCAAGTATATTTTCAATAAGTGACCCTATATCTCTTCTTTTGATAATTTCTCTCCTTTTCAGGACTCAGAGATAATTTTAAAATTACAAGACATCTGAGTTCAAGGGGATGAAATAAAAAAAATACCAAAAATATTTAATGTCACATGATGCCAACTTGATAGGATCTAGAATCACCATGGATACAAAGCTCTGGACATGGCTGTGAAGGATTTTCCACATAAGATTAAATTGAGGTAAAAAGACCTGTTTTAACTGTGGGCAGCACCATCCCATGGGCTGGGGTCCTTGGATTATATAAAAAGGAGAAAGTGATAGGAGGATCACCCATGAGTTCAAGGTCACCCTGAGACTACATAGTAAATTCCAGTTCATCCTGGGCTAGAGCGAGACCCTACCTCAAAATAATAATAATAATAATAATAATAATAATAATAATAATAATAATAAAAGGGCTGGAGAGATAGCTCAGTGGTTAAGGCACTTGGCTCCAGTGCCTGAGGCCCCCGGTTCAATTCCCCAGGACCCACATAAGCCAGACCCACAAGGTGGTGGCCCTGGTGCTCTCCCTCCCTTCCCCCTCTCTCTCTCTGCTTGAAAATGAATAAATAAGATATTAAATAATAATAATAATAGTAATAATAAAAAGGAAAAAGTGAGTTGAACACCAGCATGTATCTCTCTCTGCTTCCTGACTATGGATGTAACGTGAGCAGCTGCCTCATGTTCCCGCCACCATACCCTCCACACCACGATAGACTGTGCATCTCCAGGCACTGCAAGCAGAAATAAATCCTCCATCCCTTAAGTTGCTTTCATTGAAGTGTTGGATCACAGCAATAAGAAAGGACCTATCATATATACCACAACCCCCCACACCTCCGAGGCTCCTTGAGCAGCCTCTGAGAAGCCAACCTCACCTTCTTGAAGGACGTCAGCAGCTTGACGCTCACGTATCCCAGCTTGTTTCTCCTCACATGCTTCAGCAGGAAGGCGTCTTTCTCCAGGTTCTCATCAGAAAAGTAGAATTCGATCTGATCCACCAGTTTCTTGATCAGCTCTTCATCTGGGGGCTTCCACTCAGGATCCAGCTCCTCAAGTTCGTTCTCACCTCCACTTGTCGTGGCTCCACTGAGGCCAGAAGGAGACGGGGATAGTCAGTCATGAGTTAAACTGTCACCTCTCAAATTCATATGATAAAGTGTCAACCCCTGGGTGCTCAGAGTGTGTCTTTACTTGGAGATTAGGGTCACTGTAGATGTTATTCATTAAGATGAGTTCACAGTGGAAGAGGATAGTCCCCTAAGCTGATACAGAGGCAGTCCTTATAAAAGGCAGGAACTTGGACACAGATATGCACAGTGAGAATGCCATGTGAGGATGAAGGTGAGCATGGGAACACAGTGGAACCAGGGAACACCACAGAGAGGCTAGGGGGTGACACCTGGTTAATCCTTCCCCAGGACCATGACAGGGAGCCCAGCCCTGATCACACCTTCATTTCAGGCCAGGAATCAATACATTTCTGCTGTTGTAAACCACCCAGCATGTGGTTACTTGGTAAGCTGGCCCTAGGAAATTTTGATACTGGCCACACCTGAACTATCTTTCTTAGAGGTGGTCTACAAGCTGGCCATAAAAAGATAGGTTCTATGCTCAACCACCTGATAAACAAAGCTAATTTTTTTAACAAGTATGAGGGGTAAAACAATAACAATGTCTACTTTCATTTCTGTGGTCATTTGACAATAACAAAACGCACTAGCTACTGAAGCACATACACTGTCTTATTCTTTCTGCCTCATTTTCCCCCAACCCCAGATTCTGATCTTTAGAAGACTCTATAGCAGAGTAACTTGTAATGTGACACTTCATACTTCTTACAATCAAAAACTTGATTTCTTTGCTGGTTGGGAATGAAATCTCTTCCCTTGTGATCACAGACTTTGAGGAATCCAGTTCCGATGAGATGCAATGTCCACTTATAGACAGACTTTGGGGGAGCTGGGAAATGACTCAGTGGTCATATGCTTGATGCATTAGCATGAGGAACCGAGTTCAGATCCCTAGCACCAAAGGGGACAGACTGAGGAGCAAGTGCTCAATGAATCACTACTAAAAATGTAAAATTCAGTAGGCAAGTGCTTATTTCTCTTTTGAAAGTGTCCTAGGAGTTGACTGACCCTTTATCTTTTCTCATGTTTTCTTTAATTTATATGCTAAGATGTTTCATTGGCACTATTTACCAAACTTACCTAATGAATTTTTAAATTCTTGGTAGTAATTCATTGAGTATGAAAGAACATTTTTTTTGATCCTCAGACTGTTGTTCCCTTTGAAGAGCATTCCTTTCTTCTATCATGGATGTCATAACTTAAATTCTCTCAGGGTACTAACGGAACTATAGACTTGTTCAATACTTTGATTTCCAATCACCTTTGTATTCTGTGCCACACACTTGTAACAGTTATCATCTAGTTGCTGGGACAAGACACCAGAGCGGAAGCAGTTTATGGAAAGCAAGGGTTTATTTCGGTTTACAGTTTCAAGGAGAAATCTCATTATGGCAAGAAAAGCAGAGCAGAGCAGACAGCCAGGGAGCCACAGAGCACACAGCAGCAGGAAGAAAGTAGTCAGAGTTCACTGACTAGCTCTGGCAAATGGGGCTGGATTATTAAATCCCAAGGCTCACCCCCAGTGACACACCTCTTTCAGGAAGGCTCCACCTCCCAAAGGCTCCCGCAGCTAAGACTTAACTACAAACCCTTGAGGCTAGGGGGGATAGTTCACATTCATACCACCACACACTCTTCTGTTTAATGTTCATGCCACTGGCTTGTTTCATGTGACTGATACATGGTTCTTTTTTTTTTTGGTTTAAAATTTTAATAAGCTTCTTTTAGAATCATTTTAGATTCACAGAAAAGTTGTGAAAATAATACAGTAAGTTCCATATACCCACGCCAAGCTTGTCTGTTATTAGAGATTGTAAAAATATTTTTATTCATTTGCAAGCAGAGAGAGAGAGAGAGAAACAGGGAGAGAGAGAGAGTGCACCAGGGCCTCTAAACACTGCAAAAGAACTCCAGATGTATGCAACACTTTGTGCACCTGGCTTTACATGGGCACTAGGGAATCAAACTCAGGTTGTTAGGTTTTGCAGGCGAGCCCCTTAACCACTGAACCAGCTCTCTAGCTCTTGTCTGTTACTAATATCTTGTATCATTATGACATACTAGCTAACTATTAATGAGACAATCATTATACATTATCACTAGTTGACATCTATATTTTAAGGTTTTTTTTTTAGTGTTTACTTAAAGGATCTTATCCAGGATACCACATTACATCTGACTCTCCTATTCCCTAGGCTCCTTGGAGCTGTGACTTTCTGTGGGTGTAATTATTATTATTATTTCATGTGTATGACGTGGTTTGTGTGTGCATGTATGAGGAAGCCAGGGGAAGACATCAGGTGTTCACCGTCACTCTTTCACTTTGTTTTTTCTCTCACTGAACCTATAGCTCAATGTTTTTCTGTTAGACTGGCTGACCAGGCAGCCCCAGTGATTCACCCCCTCTGTGCTGGAGTTACAGGCACTGCTGGCCACACACAGCTTTATTCATGGACACTGGTGATGACACTCAGGCTTGCGCACCAAGCACACTTACCACTGAGTCATCTCCCCAGGCTCCTTTCTTGTTTCTGATGACCTTGATAGTACTGAGAACTTGTTAGGCATTTTACGGAATGTCTCACAGATAGGATTTGCCCTGATTCTATTAGGGACATGAGCTTTGGGGAGGAGGATCTCAGACGTATAAAGTTTCTTTATCAACACATCCCACCAGGGGATCATTCTCATTATGGCTTATCATTTGGGTGGTTAACCTTGACCACTTGCAGGAGGTTGTGTTTACTAGATTCTTCTACTACAAAATCCCTCCTTTCCCCACCTCTTCCATACTATATTCTTTGGAAGAAACTACTAGACATAGCCCACACTTCCTTTCCCCACCTCTTCCATAGTATATTCTTTGGAAGAACCCACTAGACATAGCCCACACTTAGGGAAGTTAAACATCACAGCTATTTAGTTTGAAGAAGAAAGATCTAGTTGTTTTTCCTGGTGAGTTGGGTGGGCTCCCCTGCACTCTTACACCATTGGTGGGTGGGTGTCTTCCTAGACAGCTCTCTATAATTCGTGGGTGGCAGGCTTTTGTTTAGGGTGAAAAAGCAGGGGACTCATTCAACTGGGGATCCTATACTGCAGCTAGAAAATCTCCTTAGCATCCCATCTGATTCCTTTAGAAAACAACCTGTCTTTTCCTTCACCACCTTGAAAATAAATGCTTCTCTTCACTGGAGCCAGAGATTGGGAAACAGTTCTAAAGGAAGAATTCAAATGACCTCTCAGACACTTACATCTCTTTTTATTCTTTCATCCTTCATATAGTTCCCAGCCAGAGTTTCTAGGGTTCCATCTTCCCACTCCTACCACCCCCCCGCATTGTATTTTGGGCTACAGCCTCCCCCGACGCTATGCCATATGACATGCTTTGAAGAACTGGTATCATATGTCCCTGCTCTGCTTGAACAAGACGATTACTGATAATAACAGGAGGCTTTCCATTGCCTTCTAAACTCTAAGATCCATATTCAGGTTCACTGGGAATACTGATGACCTATTTAAAATGGACACAAAGGGTAGGAGAAATAAGGGCACATTTTCCAAACAGATAAATGTGTTCCATGGATCTGTGCTAAAATAGTTCACATATTTGTAAGTGATTTGGAGAAACAAAGGTAATTTGCAAAATAAAATCTCCAAAGCCTTTTCCCTCATTCAATCCCAAACTAACCTGGACATATTGATGGGGTAGTTAATCAAATAACACCATAGAAGGAAAATACTCAGGCTAGAGAAGTGGCTCTGTGGTTAAGACACTTGCCTACAAAGCCTAAGGAGTCAGGTTTGATTCCCCAGGACCCATGTAAAGCCAGATGCACAAGGTGGTGTGTGCCTGTGGAGTTGTTTACAGTGGCTAGAGGCCCTGGTGTGTTCTCTCTCTCTCTCTCTCATCTTTTTCTCCTCTCTCACAAATAAATAAATAAAATATTTCTCAAACTAAAATGATAAAGTCATAAGACCCTCACTAGAACTTTCAACCCAGGAAAGACTTCTTGGATAATGAATCCTTGAAATTTGTCTAACATGATGCTTGGACCACGACAAGAAAAATAGTGAGCAGGAGCCAGGAGAGCACTGAACGCTGAGACTAAGCATCTAAGCACCAATGACAAAGGACATGAGGGCCTAGACCTGTCCGTCTGTGTGTGTGTGTGTGTGTGTATGTGTGTGTGTGTATGTGTGTGTGTGTGTGTGTGTTTTATTCACCTCTACAATAAGAGAATGAATCAGAAATAGTTGACCACTAAATTGATAATGACAAAACAGGAGGACATATGCTGGACGTGGTGACACACACCTTTAATCCCAGCACTCGTCAGGCAGAGGTAGGAGGATCACCATGAGTTCAAGGCCACCCTAAGACTACACAGTGAATTCCAGGTCAGACTGGGCTAGTGCCAGATTCTACCTCAAAAAAACAAACAAAACAAAACAAAATCCCATGAGGATAGATTCAAAAGATGAAGGTTCTAGGCTGGCTGGGATTATAAGTAGGCATTGGGCAGTTGCCTACCATGTACAGGGTGCTGGGTTAGAATCCAACACTGTAAAAAGACACAAAAATACAAGATAATGGTTCTTCTTTAGATATGTTGAAAACATTTGGGAATGTCCTCACCTTTGGAAAGTAACTCAAGGAACAACCATACTTTAGATGGTACCAGCAAAGGAGGCATGTTGATGTCTGGGGTGGCCTGCCAGGTCTTAGAATCTCACCACAGGGATCACAACCTTCCTCTCTGACCCTGTGTTATATCATGCTGTTCTGGCACATTCTCCATGCCATTCTCCAAGGAATACAGCAAGTAGGTATCTCTTGCTCGAAATAACAGTTCATAGTGTGGAGTTATACTACTCCACACTATATATATATATATATATATATATATATGATATAATATATATCCGTATGTAGCTTGAAATCAACATTGCTAACATTACTAAATGAAGACTTTCATTAATATCATCAGGTAATATATAATAATACTAGAAAAGCCAGTCCATGATTTTTTCCTGAAAAAAAAAAAAACAGCGAGAAAAAGAAATCTGGAGGACCATTTTTTGTTAAATGAAAATCAGGTGTGCTCAATGTTTTTCTTACCCACATTAATATTTAGTATTATCATTCTGAATCATTTTGTTACATTTCATGGCAAAACAAATCAGTAAATATGTCAACACCCTTACGGATCAAGATTTTCAGTATAAAAAACAAAAGGAGCAAACAAACTGAAAACCTATAATGTTAGATTTGAATTATAAATATAAAGCAGTTCTGTCCATTCAAAGACCCAAAAGGCAATGATACCTTTATAGAAATAGGCACTTTTAGTATTTTTCATCTTGGTTTTCTTAATGCTCTCTCAGTAGTATTTTTTTTGGGGGGGGGGTTTGGTTTTTCGAGGTAGGGTCTCGCTTTAGCCCAGGCTGACCTGGAATTCACTCTGTAGTCTCAGGCTGGCCTCGAACTCATGGTGATCCTCCTACCTCTGCCTCCCGAGTGCTGGGATTAAAGGCGTGCACCACCAAGCCCGGCGCTCTCAGTAGTATTTGAAGCACCACGGATTCCTGTGGAAATGGCTGAGTTCCATGGCTGGAGTAGGAAAAGTACAAATGAAGCTTGGAATATCTTAGTCGCCAGGAGTGATGACATGTTCAAAAACATATGTCTGTTCCCACAAGACGCACTGGAAACAGCTTGAAGGGATTCTTGGCTAAGTTATAGATACTCTGAATATAAAAAAAGTTGGAAATAATTATAAAAAGATAGTAAGTAAAAATCCATGAATGCAAAAGAGAGAAAGTTCAAGGTTGAGGCAGACCCCTGATTTAATGTATTTGGTACTAACTGATCTCTTTGAGAAGCAGTAATTAAGGGGAAATAGGCATTCTTCTTGCCTCATTAGAAGGAACCCTTGATCAATCCAGCTGATGAGGCAAAACTCTTTTTGTAAAGAAAAATGATTCCTAGTAAATGTATAACAAATATGAGAGGGCTGGAGAAATGGCTCAGCAGTTCAGGCGCTTGCCTGCAAAGCCTAGGGGCACAGCTTTGATTCTGATTCCCCAGTATCCATGTAAAGCCAGATGCACAAAGTGGTGCATGCATCTGGAGTTCCTTCACAGTGGCATCCATTCTCTCTCTCCCTTTGCAAAGAAATAAGTAAAATATATTTTTAATGTGCAAAAATTGGAACGTCACCAATATACAATCCCCAGCAAAGTAACCTGCTCAGGTAAGGTTCATCAGTGGATACTCATACTAGAGGGAGAAAAATAACTGGATGTAGAATATTCATAAGACATATAATTTATGGATAGTTATTAGAACTCCACAAACTACAAAAGAAGAAACACAAAAATCTAAACAGACCCTTGATACGTAGAGAGGATGAATCAGTAATCAAACATTTTTCAGCAGGGGCTGGAAAGATGGCTCATTGATTAAAGTGATTGTTTGCAATGCCTGATGGCCCAGGTTTGATTCCCCAGTACCCATGAAACGTGAGATGCACAAAATAGTGCATGCATCTGGAGTTCATATGTAGTGGCAGGAGGCCCTATCATGCCCATACTCTCTCTCTCTCTTCTTGCAAATAAATAAGTAACTAAATATATATTTTTTAAAAATCACCCATCAAAGTAAAGCCCAGTACCTGATGGCTTCACTGCTGAATTCTATTAAACATTTTAAGATGAATGAATACCAATCACTCTCGAACTTAAAACAAATAAACAGAAAGAATAAAGAGGAAAAAATGTTTTCAAACTCATTTTGCAAGTATTTTTACCCTAGTATCAAAGTCATAAAAGGGAGCTGTGAGAAAAGAAGTATAGGTCAATATCTCTGAAGAACAAAGATGCTAAAATCTTCAGCAAAATACTAGTAAAATTCAACATCACATTGAGAAGAATGATTGGCCATGCGGAAGGCCCATATCTCTTGTCCCAGTGACGTGGGAGGCTGAGGCAAGACGCCTAGGAGTTCAAGGTCAGCCTGAACAATATACTGAAATCCCATCTCTTAAAATAATCTCCACAATTGCCCGGTGAGGTGGCACATGCCTTTAATCTCAGCACTCCGGAGGCCTAGGTAGGAGGATCACTGTGAGTTCAAGACCAGCCTGAGATTACATGGTAAATTCCAGGTCAGCCTGGGCTAGAGTGAGACCCTATCTCAAAACAAACAAACAAAAAATTGACTCCACAATAAAAATAAAAGGATCGCTTACTGTGACCCATTGAGACTTATTGCAAAGATGGTCTCACATATATAAATCAATAATTATGGCTTATCATATGAACAGAACAAGGGACATTAGGCCCACAAATTACTTGTTAGTTGCAAAGACAAACCTGATGATGGAGAAATGCTCTGACACCAGAGGTCACATTTAGAATGGCTAATGGTGGGATGTCTCCTGAGGTTGTGCAATGTAAACTTCAGGGCATAGCCTTTGGCAGACACGTTTCTGCCAAAATGCCTAATGCAGATCTAAATTAAGCCTTTTCAGCCCCAAATTTCCAGTTTATGGGAAGAATATGATACATATAAGCAAGTTGGATAAGACCATGGGTCAGGCGTAGTGGTGCACGCCTTTAATCCCAGCACTCGGGAGGCAGAGGTAGGAGGATTCCATGAGTTCAAGCCACCCTGAGACTACATAGTGAATTTCAGGTCAGCCTGGGCCAGAGCGAGACTCTACCTCAAAAAACCAAAAAAGAAGGACCATGAGAATCAGCCCAAAACACAAGACATTCAAAAAATGCCTAGCATCTTACCTTTGGAATTGTTAAACATTAGAATTTAAAAAGTAGGAATGTTCTAGATCAGGGCTTCTTAAAAACTTTTTCTACTTGTGACCTTTTTTTTTTTTTTTTTTTTTTTTTTTGCTTGCGAAATCTTTGTAGGAGCCCAGGAATATAGGTGTATAAAATAGGTATACAAATCAAACATTTACTGATGATAACTCACAAAGAAATTCATTTTAGCATGATTCTTTGGTATACATGTTTTACAGTTGATGAAAGACAAAAGCAAATTGGTACTAATGAGATGGAGCTGTTGGTTTATTTTCACATAAAGGATTAAATCTTGGTGGAATCTTCCATGCTGGAGGACTCAGGTACTTTTCAGAGTCGATAGATATTTTGATTTTTATCATATCAATGCTGAGAATACGGCTTTACAGAAATACATCGTACACAATGGCAAAAGTAAGTTTAAGGTTAGAAATCATTGCGAATTCTGTCCTAATCCCAAGCCAAAATTTGTTGAACAATTATTTTATAAAACTCGAGTCAGCAACTCAAACATCAGTTAAAAAAAAATCAACCAACCCAAAGATATATCAGTTTGATACTAACATGTTGAGGAATGATGGTAGAAAGATATAAAGTCTTTGTTTTCTGTAATTAAACTATGTTGTATAAGAGAAAAAATTGTATGTATAGTTAAAGCGTTGCATTTTTGAGCCACGGTGTTCCAGGCGGTGTTCGTTGGTATTGGGTGGTGTGAGGGCATGTACAGGCTGGGTGTGTGGGTGCCCTGAGGTCACACGATACAACATGGGGCCAGTGATGCCAGAAACACCTGATTCATTGCATGCTCAATTTTGAATTAATTTCTGGTTGTTGTGGATTTAGAAATCTTTTACTACTGTCAAATTTTTCATGAGTCCCCCACATTCTGCTATATAACCCCATATGGGGTCCTGAGCCACAGTTTAAGAAGCTGTGTTCTACATTAAAAGATTCCAAAGAAATGTAACAGGTAAATGTCTCAACATCCATTGAGAGGGTGCTGGTTTGAGGTAAAAAAAAAAAAAAAGCAGTCATAAAAAGACAATAGGGAGAATATTGAATGTGTTACAAGTTTAGCCATTCTTTTTTTAAAATTATGTATGCATGTAGAGAGAGAAGGGAGAGAAAAGAGAGAGAGAGAGAAAGAGAGAGAAAGAATATGAATGGGCGGGCCAGGGCCTACAGTCACTGCAAACGAACTCCAGACAAGTGTGCCTCTTTGTGCATCTGGTTTTACATGGATACTGGGGAATCAAACCCACGTTGTTAGGTTTTGCAGGCAAGCACCTTAACCACTGAGCCACTCTCCAGCCCTATGTTACCCTTTCTTTTAGGGAGCTATTATTCACTTTGTTGGCAGTAATAGTGTGTGCCTATAGAGGAAGCACCTTTTCTACGAGTTAGAAAATAAAGCATTTAAGGTGCAAGTCTGTACAATATACTTTGAAGTGGTCCAGGAGATACCACACACACATTACACCTAAAGACCCTGGTTCCATTCCCCAGTATCCACATAAAGTCAGATGCACAAAGTGGTGCATGTGTCTGGAGTTCATGTGTGAATAATAGCAGCAAGAGGCCCTGGCATGCCAATTTCTCTCTCTCTCTCTCTCTCTCTCTCTCTCTCTCTCTCTCTCTCTCTCTCTCTCTCCCAAATAAATAAATAAATAAATAAATAAATAAATAAATAAATAAATAAATTTATATAAATATCTATATGGTCAGAGATAAAGGAAAGATTTTCTTAATGAATAAAATGTGGGAGAAGATTCCTAACGCTGAGAAGTTATAGGTTCCCTCACTCTTCACGGATTCCTTGCTTCCCTGATGTGAGCCCAGTATTGACCTGGGCACCAGAGATCCAGGACTAAGGCAAGGCAGCTGCCTCCAAGGCCCTCCTCAGTGTCTAGTGGAGGGGAGATGTGTGCTTTTACATATAGTGAAGTGTGCACAATGGCACAGACATTTATGCGCCCCCCCACATTTACAGGGGACCTGTGACATTCTGGTGCCAGGCTCAGTTCGGAGGACACATGGAGGACAGGGGATTCAGAGCCCATACACCTGTGAGGGGGAATTAACTATGGAGTCACAACTGTGGTGAGCACTAGGCTTAGCATGCAGAGTCCTACAGTAACACAGAGAGGAGGAACAGACCCAGCTTGCTTGAAGGGGCGCTTGAAGGAGATTAACAGGCAGGAAGTTTGCAAATGACTAGAAATCAATCAGATGACTGAGGGAGAGATGGGAGAGCCGAGACAGGCAGACACAAACCCACCCCACGCCCATGCTCAGGGAACCAGAGGGGGATGGTACTTTAGGAACATGAACTAAGACAGGCAAGGAAGGCAGCCATAGGCTGAGGGGTTAATGTAGGTGGGTGAACTCTGAGCTAGCAGATTGAAGAATCCTGGAGGTGAAACTATCCACATAGGGTGGTGGCTGCTGCCTTGACAGGCTGGATCCAAACAGGGGACAGCGTTCATCCCGTTCCTGGCTGCATCTCCTCCTGCTCTGTATGCCAGCCTGCTGGGCTCCAGCAGCTCCACTAGTGTGGAGCACCCTGGGGATTTCTGGAGGATTTCAACTCTATGCTAGTGAGCAGCTAGAAGTGCTTTGGGCTGGTCTCTCACAAGCCCCCCCCCCAATTAATGGTGGCCCTGGAGGGTCACGTGAGGGGCCAGGCAAGAGGCCCACCCACACTGAGACTCAGTTTCTCCTAGACTTCCATAGGAAATCTATCTTTCCAAGCCCAAGAACTATGTAGGGCCTCGATCGTGGCTATTTAGTCTCTAAGGGGGAGATGGGCTTTTTGCCTCAGACACAAGCAAATCAAGTCATAAGAATAAAAGGTTTGGAGCCATTTTGCATGACTTCTAAATTTATTTGACTAGGTGACTTTCCTGTAGGCTACAGTGACTATAAGTTCGCCATTTCTGTCCTCTCTGTGTTAAGCATCTGGCTTTTTGACACATGAGGTTCTGATGCAACTTCCATGTCATACTCTGTGGTCCTCTCTTGCTCTAGACTTGGGTTTCTGAGTCAGGCCAGTGTAACTGGGGAAGGGTCTGCCCACTGGAAGTGGCCCCTAGAATTTAGCATTCTTCCAATGTCAAAGATATATGTCTGCCAGAGGAGGGTGTAAGCCTGTGCACAGAGTCCTAAAAGAAAAAGGGCCCTGATTAAATGTCTCTTGGCATTTCCTAGAATTTGCAAGTTCTGTCATGGCTGTACTCTCTGGATACTCCATACTGGATCTTCTTGCAATAGCTAGAAGAAAACCACAGTCGTAAAGGGTCTAGCTGAGGTGACCACGAAGTGGGAGGGAGGTCAGATAGGTGCCATACCAGCTCTGAGCTACCCACCAACCAGGGAGTCATCACCCCTGGGTACCAAGGATAGGCAGGGAAGTTATGTAGAAATGGGAATTCCCCAGTGGGGTGGGTGCAAGGCAGCAGGCTGTCAAGGCACCTCGAATGAGAACAGGAGAGCTCTCCCCACCAGAAAGCACTCCTCCCTCATGCCCCCTCCTCCCATCCAGAGACCTCACGAAGCAGTTCGGCTGAGGAGCTGTCAGAGCGTGGATGACAGTGGGGACTCTCGAGGGACTGCTGTCATTGGGAGGAGGCCTAGGGATGAAGGCTAGATTGGGAGGATCTTTGGGTATGCGCCTGGAGTGCGGTGTCTCCTCCAGAAGTGGGGATGGTGCGGATGGTCCCTTAATGTCTTCCTCCTGGATCCCAGAGCATCCCCCAATCCAGGTCCCCCAGGTCCCCGCTTGCAGGCCCCTGGAGCCTCGTCTGGTCACGAAGCTGCGGACAGGGTCAAGGACTACCACCAAAGAGCGGGTTCTGACTCAGTGGGACCATCCTGAGCAGCTTCCTCCGCGGCGGGGCTGACTCAACCCCTCTCAGAGTTGTCGCGCACTGTCACCTCCCCAAACTCGTCCCGGGGTCCCCGGCCCG
>PVHP010017557.1:0-34229 GCA_004024765.1 Zapus hudsonius | reverse complement strand
GCCTTAGGCACTGGAGGCAAGTGCCTTAACTGCTGAGCCATCTCTCCAGCCCACTTTTTAAAATATATATTTTTTATTTATTCATTTTCAAGCAAAGAAATACAGAGAGAGAGAGAGTGAGTGGGAGAGGGCACCAGGGCCACCACCTTGTGGGTCTGGCATATGTGGGTACTGGGGAATTGAACCCGGGGCCTTAGGCACTGGAGGCAAGTGCCTTAACCACTGAGCCATCTCTCTAGCCCAAGATACATACTTTTTAAAGATGGTATTGTTCTTACTTATGGAGAGCTCTGCCATACAGGTATGGCTCTTCCTCACATTTTTGCTCCTCTTCCTCCTCCTCTTCTTCACTGAAAGCAATCTTGACTGAGGCAGTGGATGAACACACTCCACACTGCCTCTTTCAGGAGCCTGTTCTTTTCTTCTTTTCCCTTAAAAACCGCATTTGCACGTGTATGTGTGCCAGGCCTTTTACTGGCTACAAATAAACACCAGACACTTCTGCCACTGTTTTGGAGGGCGAGTTTATGTGGGTGCCTTGGGAATTGAACTCAGGTCATCAGGCTTTTCCAAACAAGGGCCTTTACCACTGAGCCATCTCTCCAGCCCCTGATTTTTTTTTTTTGTTTTGTTTTGAGACAGAGTCTCACTCTATCCCAAGCTAGCTTGGAACTCACTAAGTGGTCCAGGTTGGCCTCGAACTCATGGTGAGTCTACTGCTGCAGTCTCTAAAGTGTTTGTATTACAAGTACAAGTCACTATGCCCAGCCAAAGGTACATCTTATCTAAGCAACTATTTTTAAATTAATTCACTTACCTCTGTGTGTGTGTGTGTGTGTGTGTGTGTGTGTGTGTGTGTGTGTGTGTGTGTGTGTGTGTGTAGAAAGAGTGACACCCTATAAATTTATCAAAATAAATTTGGACCATTAGAGAACATGAGTGTGTTAAAATTGTATCAGGAAAATGGGCCCAAGAACTTATTGGACATATCAGACTAAAGCTACAAGTCTCTCACCTGGACCTCATAAAGTGGAGGACACCTGGGCCTAGCAAGATGGCTTGGCAGTTAAATGCACCTGTTTGCTAAAGCCTGTGTTCAATTCCCAAACCATCCAGATCTCGGCTCCCATTGAGTCAGTCCCTTGAGTCCATGAGCCAATCTTGATCTCTCTTTGCACACCTGAATTGGATCATAAGGCTTACCCTGTGGATATCTGATCCATATAAAGGAAGTTGGTCATTTCCCCTCCTCTTTGTCCAGTGACCTGGCCTGAGCATTCATGTAAGTTTATCTCTCCTTTCAAGCCTGGCTGGGAAGAGGAGAGGCCTTATCTTACCTTGATCTGGTCATTTTCCTGCTTGTCTTCCTAGTCGTGCTTTGGGGTACCGGCTCACTTTAATTACATGCATGATTTATCTTTGATCTCTGAGTCCTTCTGGTATTATATTTGAAGGGGATCGTCTGGTTATTATGCTTTGCCTTCATGTGTGGGTGTCTCTCCATCTTTCCTCTTTCCAGCAGGACAAGGAGAATTCTCCTTTGACTTGAGTAATTCAGCTAGTTTCTTCCTTGGATCTTAATTACCCCTAAAAGAAGCCTCACAAATTATAATTTCTCCCTAAATTCAATAATTCATAATTAGAAAGTAAAGGGCCATCTCAGAGTCTTTTTTTTTTTTCCAATTCTTTGTTAAAATAAGGACCAGGACCCAAAATTTGGGTTCATAAGTCTGGGGATCCCTCCCAAATCCCCAAAATCTTGCATTACCAGTACTCAGGAGGTTGACATAGTATGATCACCCTGAATTTGATGCCATCTTGGATGACAGTGTGAGTTCCAGTGAAATGGGATTTTGGGGGTTCCTTGCCAATACACTGATAAGCCAATACAACAACAAATTTAGAGTACCCTGGATTCTTCTCCTAGGAATTTAAAGAATTAAAGTCCATAGATGAGGTACAATGTTTAGAGAAACTTTATTAGATGTATTAGATGGTCAGTGGTAAGGGTTGCATAGCCTTACTGTAGTGGGCTTTACCTTCTGGCTCAGGTGAGCCAGAGACAGTTGACTGGTCTGGGCTAGAGGCTGACTCAGGAAGAGGTGAGCCATAATGTCAATTTCTGGGGTCTAAAGCTTGAGCAACCACAATACCAGGATTAGATTAGAATTCAAAGAAAGGAGACCTCCCTCCTAGCGAGGGGCTCGTGTGTGGAAAAACAGATCTAAGGAACTTCTTTGGGCAAGAGATAAGGAGAAGTCAGATTCATCTCTAGCAAAGACATTACTGAATTTTACTTTCAAGATGCCTAGTCACACTAACTGCCTCACCAGATCAGCCTGGGATAGCATGAAACCTTACCTCAAACAAAATATAAAAATAAAATTAAAAAAGGACTCAGTGGAAGTTTTGCATAACCACGACTATGAAGCACCCTAACTCCCCAACTATGGCCCAACCAACAGCTGAGAATGAAATCCCATATTCCTTTATCACCATTGGCCTATAATGCTCAAATTTTCTAACAATAGCCTTTCTTAAGATTTATTTTTAAATATTTTTATTTATTTGCAAGGAAAGAGATAGCATTGTTACTGTTTTTTTTTGAAGTTTATAATTTATTATACAAATTGAGTATTACATGATGAAGTGACATTAGCTTCTCCAGGCAGGGGAATTTAACAGGTGAAGTGAAACATTTTTGAATCCATTTACTTGAAGACCATCAAAGCAATGCCTCCATCCATGGCCAGCACACGATTCATTCTCCCGGTGAGAATGTAAGAGTTGATATATTTTTTTAATACCAGTGAACTGGAATTGGGCATCAGATTCTGCACCTGCCATGATTTCAATCTTTGTCCAATCACAAATTCCACAGCTGATACCCTTCAGTGACATACACACCCCCAACATGCACACGCATCCACTATTACTGGTTTTATTTGCTTGTTTGAAAGCAGAGAGAGAAAAGAGATGATAGAGAGAATGGGCACTCCAGGGCCTCTTGCCACTGCAAATGAACTGTAGATGCACGTGCCACTTTGTGCCTCTGGGGAAATGAACCCCCATCATTAGGCTTTGCAAGTAAGCACCTTAACCATGAAGCCATCTCTCGAGCCTGGTTACTGTTTTTGAAACAAGGTCTCATGTAGCCCAAGCTAGCTTCAAATTTTCTATGTAGTTCAGCATGACCTTAATTTTTTTTTTTTTTAGTAGTTGTTTTTCAGGCTGGATCTCACTGTAGCTCAGGCTGACCTGGAATGAACTCAGTAGACCCAGGCTGGCCTCTAGCATAGAGCCATCCTCTTATCTCACCTCCAGAGTGCTGGGATTAAATAAAGGTAAGGGCCACCTTGTCTGGCAGGCAACTTTGAACTTTTCGATCCTCCCTTTTCCATAGCTCACGTGCTGAGTTTATAGATCGTCACCATGTCTGATTTATGCATTGCTAGGGATCAAACCCAGGGTCTCCTCCTGATAGGCAAACATTGCACCAACAAGTATCCTTAGCCCCACTGCCAGCTTTTTTTGACAAGTTTTCACTATGTCTCACAGACTGGCCTGAAACGCAATATAGTGCAAGCTAATTCTCTGCCTCAGCCTCCCTAGTTGTTGGGATTATAGGAGGCAGGTATGTCTGCCTTTGATGAGATTTTGTTTTGACTTTTGGTGGGAGCATCTCATTTCACCCAGGCTGGCCTGGAACTCTATTTTTGCGAGGATGACCTTGAACTCCTGATCCTCCAATTTCTACAATCACCTTTGGCTGGAGCCTAGAATCCAGCCTAGGTGACACCTCCTCCAGCCAGGGAGCTGGAGAAAAACATTTACACTTCTGAATCTATTGGGGGATATCCAGTCAAACTATTATAGCAAAATGAGCGTGAGCTTATTGTTCCCCCCCATTCATTGTTCCATTCTGCAGGCCACAGATGGCCAGTCACATAGCATGGGGTGAGAAACTACCAGAGCTTTGAAGTTCAGTGAGACAAAGAAGTAACTGCTTTAACTGTGATAAGGAAGTTAGGAAAAAGATGAGGCTAGAGAATACCTGGGGAGGATTATCTGAACTTCTCCAGAACCCATTGTAAAAGTGTAAGTTGCCAGATGTAGGCATCTGCTTGCTTGTGCTTGTTTACATGCCTAATGTCACATACACATCTCTGTGTCCTACTATAAAATCCCTTTGTAACCAGGCTCAGGGCCAATGCTTCACCTATGCTTGGCCTGCTGGCGTAAATTCCTAAATTCGTAATAATAATAAATGAAACTCCACCCTCCTCTTGCTGAAACAGCTTTGTCTGTTTGTCACGGGGAATTTCTACAACAAAACAACAACAACCCACCCCTGGCCCCCAATAGATTTATAACTATATTATGTTCAGTCCAACTTTAAAGGTCCCACAGTCTTATCTGAAATTTAAGGTTGTCTTTTAGCTGTAAATTCTGTAAAATCAAAACAAGTTACAAACTTTTAACATAATGGCACAGAGTAAACATTTTTTAATTGCTATGAGGCATAACAAGGAGAGACTGGGCCCATGGAAACTCAACAAACATCAGCAAACATCCACATCTGCAGTTCAAGTCCCATACCACAACTGATGAATGACAGTCTCCAGATTTTCCAATTCCTTCCCTCCTGCTTGGCTAAATAACTGGGAAATCTTCCATCCCGAGCCAACAGCGCTCCATGGTAGCCCTTGCAGAGTCCTGGTATGTCCCAAATGTCTTTGGGTCTCCATTGCAAATCATGGTCCACCTTCCAATAGCTTCACTGGCCAATCAGGGACTTCACGCCCTGTTCCATATACTGCATCTCAGCAGTGGCTCCTGGAACCATGTGCATTTCATGACCCACTCCACTCATGTATTCCTCATGCTTCCAAATGCAGTACCAGATATGCAGGTGTCAGACATGTTGTTGATTCAGGGACAAAATAGACGTGACTTTGAAAGCAGATTCCTTTCCAAAGAGTTTGCACAGTCCATCTTTCTGTCCTTCCTGGGTGGGAACACCTCAGGCATCTCTCCATTGATTCAGTGTAAAGCAGTTGGGCCAAAAATAAAAAGGCAGTCTCTGGGCCAGTAAGTTCAACTTGCTTTGAGGTTTCTCCAACTTCAAATCTTAAATTCTCAGTTCCATATCCATAGTCAAGCCTCAACAAGCCATTACTTAAACTCAGCCTTGGTCAAACTCTCTGGGCATGGGCAGTAGGACACATCCACCCCTTGATCCAGGAACACACTTCTATTAAGGCTTTCGGCAGTCTCTCCCTTCCCTGCAGATAGTTCACAAGCCAAGCCTTCAAATGCAATTCTCTCTGCACTGGATATTTCAAAATTCTCACCAGAATAATCCATAAAACTTGGCTTACCGCTCTGGAAGGCTTCTTCAGGTGCAAGTACCAAGTCCATATCCATTTCTCCAGCACACAAGTTCCAGAAGATCAAAATCCACATGGTCAGATTCATCTCAGTGAATCACCCCACTCCTGATACCAAATCTGTCGTAGCCACACGCTGCGGGGATAATCTCCACACCAGGCATAGTTTTGGGAGGAAAATATTTATTAAAGTAACATGCAGGGGGGAAGTTCACAGATCCAGACCGAGAGAGACCAGCAGCGCCAGGGAGAACAATCTCACTCCCAGAGAGCAGGCTCCAGCCTTGAGCTGGGCTGCTCTTTGCAGGTCAGAATCACCGAGGTGACGCCTCCTCCAGGCAGGCAGCGGGGGCATCCAGTCAGACCGCCACAGGCAGTCAGTGGGAGCCTTGGGAGGGTGGAGAACGGCTTCCGTGATGGCAGGCAGAGGTCCCCTACGTGGGGACACTTCCTCCTGGTCCAGCCATGCAGGACCATTCATGACCCGACTAGACCACGACTTCCTGCTTCCAAGGGCAGGTGCATCCATGGCGGGACCCACACACTCAGGGGCGCAGCCCGAGGCCTGATGGGAACTCGTAACTCCACCTGGACTTCCGGTAACAGTAACTGCCATAACTCCACTTGACGGGACTTCTGGTAACCGCCATGACTCCCCTGGGAGGCGGGACTTCCGGTAACTGCCATAACTCCCCTGGGAGGCTGGACTTCCGGTAACTGCCATAACTCCCCTGGGAGGTGGAACTTCTGATAACCGGCATAACTCCCCTGGGAGGCAGGACTCCTGTTAACCGCCATAACTCCCCTGGGAGGCAGGACTCCCGTTAACCGCCATGACTCCCCTGGGAGGCGGGACTTCCGGTAACCGCCATAACTCCCCTGGGAGGCGGGACTTCCGGTAACTGCCATAACTCCCCTGGGAGGTGGAACTTCTGGTAACCGGCATAACTCCCCTGGGAGGCAGGACTCCTGTTAACCGCCATAACTCCCCTGGGAGGCAGGACTCCCGTTAACTGCCATAACTTCCCTGGGAGGCGGGACTTCCGGTAACCGCTATAACTCCCCATAACCGCCATAACTCCCCTGGGAGGTGGAACTTCTGGTAACCGGCATAATTCCCCTGGGAGGCAGGACTCCCGTTAACCGCCATAACTTCTCTGGGAGGAGGGACTTCCGGTAGCCGCCATAACTCCCCTGGGAGGCAGGAGTTCCGTTAACCGCCATAACCAACCTGGGAGGCGGGACTTCCGGTAACTGGGGGGTCCTTTCCGGCTTCCATTCCAGGCCGGGTGTTTCCTGACTCCTCGCTGCCCGCCACCAGGCGCAGGTAAAAGGAAGCCCCGGCATCCATGCTTGTTCCCCGCAGCGTGGGCCTGACCACCTCGTGGGTCTGTGTCTCCTGCCGGACAGCAAGCGTGGCTGTTTTGACCCCTCCGCCCCTCCGTCCCTCTCTTTCCAGCCCCCGACAGTGGCGGAATGATGTCTCTCCTTTCTACGAACTATGTGTTTACTGGAGAGAGAGAGAGGCCTGGAGCTCCCTGCCTGTGACTTCCATCAGAACCCAGACTCCCTGCCCACCCACAGCCCTCTCTGCTGGGTGTCCACGGGGCGGTCCTCCTCCCTCTTTTTTTAAAAATATTAGAGAGAGAGAATGAATGGGCGCCCCATGGCCTCCAGCCACTGCCAATAAACTCCAGACTCCTCCTGCATTGCAGGCAAACGCCTTAACCGCTGAGCCATCTCTTTTCTTTTCTTTTAGGAGCTAGGAGGTTCCCGCGTCCTCCCTCGCCATGGCTTCCCACAAGACCTTCAGGATCAAGCGGTACCTGGCCAAGAAGCAGAACCAGAACCGCCCCATCCCGCAGTGGGTGCAGATGAAGACGGGGAACAAGATCATGTACAACTCCAAGAAGAGGAACTGGAGACGCACCAAGCTGGGCCTCTGAGGACCTCGGGGGCCGCACGAGAAGAGTGGTTGTGTGTTAGCATTTAAGTTCGTTTTGTCGGAGCAAGTGTTTTGCCTCTGAGCTGAACCCTGGCCCTTACTGAGTCCTTCTTTCCGCCCTTTATTCCTGCTTTCCTCTTTGGCCTGGAACTCATGGTTCCCTTGCCTCAACCTCCTACATCAGAATGAGTGACAGAGTTTGAAAACAGAGCTGGGTGTGGGGGCACGTGGGGGCCGAGGTAGGAGGACCCTGGGAGTGTGAGGCCAGCTGGGAACTTGGGTCACACTGGGTGGCGGTGGGTGGGAAGAAGAAAAGGTTCGTTCTCACTACAGTTCTCCATGAAAGCTAACGTTTGCTGATTTCTCTTTCTCGCAAAATGACCCTCTTTGGTCTTTGATACATGTCTGAACATTTCTGGATTTTTTTTTTTCCCTCTGTAAATTGTAGATTTGCTTCTGCACGCCTCTGCTCTGAATAAACTTTACCAAAATGATTGGTCAGCTCTGATCTTTATCCTAGCCTCCTGGAACTTCTTACCAATCGTACATGCCCTTCTGGCAATACTTCCTAAACTATATCCTTTCTGGGTGACTCAGACCCAGTTCTTCAATTAAGCATTTCCCGATCAGCACTTCTAATAGCCGGGCACCATTTGTTTGATGTTCTGCAAAAGAGTTAACATTAAGCATTACCTACATTCCAGAGGTGAATTATGGCAAGACTGAAAATCTAGGTTTGTGGGGGCTGGAGAGATGACCCAGGGTTAAGACACTTGCCTCCAGTACCTAAGGCCCTGGGTTCAATTCCCCAGTACCCACATAAGCCAGACCCACAAGGTGGTGGCCCTGGTGCTCTCTCTCTCTCTCTCTCTCTCTCTCTCTCTCTCTCTCTCTCTCTCGCTCGCTCTCTCTCTCTCTCTCTCTCTCTCTCTCCTCTCTCTCTGTATCTCTATCTCTCTGCTTGAAAATGAATATTTTAAAAAAAGAAAATCTAGGTTTATAATTTCATGTATCTCTGGATTTTATCTAGAATAAGAGTTCAGATCAGCATTACCCCTTTCTAGCATCAATTTGTAAAATGGATGATTTTTGTTACATTTAGCTCTTTATTGGTTTTTGATATTTATCTGTTTGACAGTGTGTGTAGTTTAGGTGCCCAAGGGCCTCCTGACACTATAAGTGAACACCATACTCATGTGCTACTTTGTGCCTCTGGCTTTACATGAGTGCTGGGGAATTGAACCCCGGGTGACAGGCTTTGCAAGCAAGTCTCTAACCACTGAGAAATCTCCCGAGCTCCCATTTAACTTTATATCAATAGACCATGTTTATACATGTAAGATATATATTCATATTTGAGAGCTGGTATGATGGTGTACACCTTTAATCCCAGCACCTGGAAGGCTGAGGTAGGAGGGTTGGCATGAGTTTGAGGCCAGCCTGGCGCTACAAAGTGCGTTCCAGGTCAGCCTGGACTGGAGTACACTGCCTGGATAAAAAAGAATAAACAGTGTCACATAAAAATTGTCGCACATATTGACAGTGTCACATAAATGCATTCTGTGGCTGAGTTGTGATTGAGTTACTTCACAGGAGCAACTGCTTGGAGATCTGAGCAGCTAAAAGGGATAGTTGCCCTTCCAATCTGATGAGAAAAAGTAACAAGCTATTTCATGCTTTTGAGGAAAATACATGGCACATCCGGGCACACTATTAATCATGAGAAAACGAAAAAAAAGTCCATAAATTTTCGTATTGATGAAGAGGCAGGACAGAAAAGATTTCCCGGGATGCTTGGCCTGTGAAGAATTGCAGATCAAGAAAAGCTTGCTGATATGTCAGCTAAAAAAAAGGAGAGACCTGTAGAGTTTGCATAAGGTCAATAAGGCACATTGGATCCTGAGAACGACACAGTATTAAATCACATGGAACAAACAGGTCAATTACACCTCAACAATATATGAAGAGATTTATTGTTTTGAAGTAGGGTTTCACTCTAGCCCTGGTTGACCTGAAATTCACTGCAGCAACAGGTTGGCTTTGAACTCACAAAACAGAGAAGATAGCTCCGGGTCTATAAGCAGGTGAGCAAACTTGAAGCCCAGTATGAGGGTGATCAGAGGCAAAAGAAAAAAAAAAAAAAAAAACCACAAGAAACATCTGCAGCAAGCTGGTCAGCTTCCTTGAATCTACCTGCCTCCCGTGTTAACCTGTTCCACCTAGAGATAGAAGAAGCAACCAATCAGCCCAGCATGGTGGTGCACGCCTTTAGTCACAGCACTCGGGAGGCTGAGGTAGGAGGATCGGCTTGAGGCTAGCCTGGGCTACACAGTGAGTTGTAGGTCAGCCTGAACTAGAGTGAGACCCTACCATGAAAAAACAAAAAGCAATCATGTAATGCCAAACATTCTCAACATTACTATAAAAAGTGTATAAAACCTTGGATCAGAGCAGCCAAGGGTAGGGGCCAGTGAATCTCCACCAGGCCAGCCTGCCGCAGCTGAGCTGCAGTGGTCCTCCGTGCCCAGCTGCTCCTGGGCTCTGCCCCAGCTGTGCGCTCCAGGCCCAGGTGGAGACATGGGCCAGGCTCTGGGTCACCTCTCCACAAGCAGTTTTAACCTTAATGGAATATAAAAGATAGCATTGATGGACAAACACACCCATGGCCCTTACCAAGGCATACTGTGTGAAAACCAAGGATACAACTACAGAATGTAGCTGGGCGCACACCTTTAATCCCAGCACTCAGGAGGCAGAGGAAGGAGGATCATTGTGAGTTCAAGGCCAGTTTGAGACTACAGAATACCAAGTAGTCTGAGCTAAAGCAAGACCTAACCTCAAAAAACAAAACTAGAGAATGTAAAGACTTAACCAAGCCCCCCTGCTTGCAGTAGACTTGAACCCTCCAGAGCACAACTGTATAATGAAAAGACCTCCAAGGCCTTTCTCGGGAGAGCGTACCCCAGGACTCAAATAAACACACCAGCAGATGCAAAAGCAAGAGGATTTTTATTCTTCGCCTGCGCAGTTGGGCTCCCCAGACAGATGGATGCCAAGGAGCCCAGAGGAACAAAGGCTCAGGGTATATATAGACAAAAACCACAAAATTATAATACAGCTCAGACCATAGGGCATGTTATATCTCCATTGGTTCTTTGTCCCTGTTTGTACACTCCTGATTGGTTACCTTACTGGAGCCTGAAATTTGCATCTTACACTTCATTCTAGGGTCAGCCCACATTCCAGGAACAGCCATGAGCTACCTTATATGGAGTGTTTAGTTTTTACTCATTTCCTGGAATTTATGACCAGGGCCTTTTCAGAAGGGGAGGGGGAGTGAATCATGGGAGGATTCTCAGTACTTTCCCATATTTGGTCATTTTTGCAAATGTGGAGTCAGCTTTACAAAATGGATTCAGCTTTATAAAATGGATTCTTCATATAAGAGGTGCTTTTAGCCAGATCCAGGTAGAATACTACACTGATCCTGTGATAGAATACTGCAGGGGTCCTGAAGTTCAATACTACATGGATCCTGTGGTAGAATACTGATGGGAAGGAAAGCAGTCAGCCGGGTACCCAGGGGTCACACCAGAAACGATAAATGAGGTATGTTCTTCTAGTGGGAGCTTCATCACAGAAGACAGAAGTGATTGCTCTTACTTCAGTCCTCCAATTTACAGCTGGAACCCGAGCCAATATTTATATTGATTGTAATATGCTTTTGCAATTCTTATTCCTGTGAGGCACTACCCAAGGGAGGAGAAGACATTGAGTACGGCGCTGAAATTTTAGAGCTAGTTGACAGAGTGGACTCCAAAAGACGTGGCTGCGGCCCACTGCAGGAGGACACCAAAAAGAAATGTCGAAGGTTGTCCAGAGAAAGAGGAAGTCAGGGTAAACTGATAGGATTGATGCTCCTCTGCCCATCCAGAATGGAATCCCAGGAATTCGGCCTCTGAGTTGTTAGACAGGATCAAAAGGAAAAAGGAAATTTTCTTTTTTTTTTTTTTAGGTAGGTAGCCTTGCTGTAGTGCAGGAATTCACTATGTAGTCTCAGGCTGGCCTCAAACTCATGACAATCCTCCTGCCTCTGCCTCCTGAGTTCTGGGATTAAAGGTGTTAATGAAGATTTAAAGAAATTGTTGGAAACTTGCTGATAAATGGATAGCCTTCTGGGAAGGGATAGCTTTGAGATTTATCAAAGAATGCCATCAAACATCCCCTCTAGGACAAACAGTCAGGAGAAACTGTTAGAAAACTCCTCTACATCCCCTGTGTGAAACCAGCAGCCCAGGTGGCTCAGGGATAGGAGTGTACCCCAGACCCAGATGCACCCACAAAGCTGAAGTTACAGTGAACAGTGTAAACTAGGGGTGACTTTCCTCTGACCACACACCAAAATCTGGTCATCAATGCATGGTAAAAGCCTGAGGAGTCTCCAGCCCTGCTCCAGGGGCTGGAGGATGTCTGGTCAATGCACAGCAGGGACACTCGGGAGTCATGGTCATGATGTCACCCTGCTTACACTGAGATTTACGGTATTGCTGACTGTGGTATTTATTTTCTGTAGACCTAGTGGCAACAGCTCCAAACTACTGTAACTGATCACAGAGGGTTGCCTTGGCCATATTCTACCAGTGCATAATGGGCCTATTTGGTGGAATCATATGGGTTTTATAATTTGTACTTTGCTAAGTCCTAAAGCACTGGAAATAGGGTAAGGTGGGAGGATCTATTAGTCTTTAGAGGCCCTGATTAATGACACAGCAACAGCCCTCTAACACTGCCCAACACCTGTTGGTATGTACCCATGTGCCCTCAAGAGATTGGAGTGCCACCCCTGCCCTAGTGTTAGTTTTCCTTTTGGCTACTACCAAAGGAAACCTGATTCTCTTTAGCAATGTTAAATGGGATATCAAGCTGGGTCAGGAGATGTGATGCCCATTATAGATAGAACAGCAATTAAAAAGCTTGGGGGGGGGGGGCTGGAGAGATGGCTTAGCAGTTAAGACCTTTGCCTGCAAAGCAGAAGGGACAGAGTTTGATTCCCCAGTACCAAAGTAAAGCACAAGGTGGCACATATGTCTGGAGTTCATTAGTAGTGGCACGAGGCTCTGGTATGCCCATTCTATCTGCCTCTTTTTTTTTTTTTCTCAAATAAATAAAATATATTTTTAAAAAGCTTAGGGGATTTTGCCGTGACTGATCAGAGCTGTCAACTCTTGGGGGTATCTGGATACTTGAGTGACTCAGCCCCAGAGGGTAGGTGTGTGAGTGGGACACTTAAATTCCCTACAATGCTGAAAGACTTGAAAAATACCAGTCCCCATTTTAGGAGATGACTCAAACAGCAATCCAAGAGGTTTCAAAACATCAGCTGGGAAGAGAATAACTATGAGACAACCCAAGCCCAGGAAAAGGGAATAAAGGAATTCCAAACCTGTTACAAACTGATTTTCCCCAGTCCCATGTGCTGTCACTAATTCCACGACCCAATTTTATGAAGGATGGGGACCAGAAGGCATATGGGCCCCCCAATGGGAATTGTAGTACCCCCACTTCCAACAAAAGGATTACCAAGTCCTTGTGAGCCAAATGAACCTCAACTGGCTATCCACTTCCTTTCTTTGAAGATACTGATTTAAAAAAAAAAAAAACATCATTTTTCTAAAGTGCAACCTTTGCAGGCAGCATTTTTTGTCTTACACTTTCCAATTTTTTAGAGATTAGGATATCACGTTTATGATGTGTCTGTCCAGCAGCTAATAACCCAGGTAGTAAAAATGTCGCTACAGGATTGCTCAGCTCTACAGACGCATGTTTTCTTTTGTGGAAAATGGTGTTTAGGCTTGCTTCCCCATGAATTGGACAGGTAGGTTTACATGGTGCCTGTCCTGGCTTCTTCTTTCTCTCATCCACTCAATTTGCCTGTGTATCAATAAAGCAGGTTTAAGAGAGACTTTGGTCCTGGTAGGACTTGGAATTTCTATAAGAATAGATGTACTTGGGACACTCTGTATCCTCAGTACAAAATTTTCTTTCCAATATCGCTCAAGACTTGATATACTCATTCAACAGGTAAGCGGACTCCAATAAAAAAGACTCTCTTGCATGGATGGTACTTCAAAACCATCGTAAGGAATATGTATAACACCGTTTCTATACAAACAAATCTGGAATTATCATAGAGCGGTTGAAAAGATGAGAAATAGCTAATAGACTAAACGACAATTCACAGACCTGGATTTAGCCTCCCTCCCTCCATACTTCAAATGGTTATTTCCAAAGACGAGTCCTCTTATTATGATAATGATCGTACTGGTGCTGTTAGGGTCCACAAATCGTCCCAGTGTGACCACCTGTCATGGTTTGATCCAGGTGTCCCCCACAAACAAATGAATGTGTTCTAGGTAATCGATCCTCAGCTGATGGCAGTTCGGGACTTACAACCTCACTAGAGCTGTGTCATTGGGGCAGGCTTATGGGGGTTATAAGCCAGCTTCCCCTTGCCAGAGTTTGGCACACCTTCCTGTCGCTGTTTGCAGTGCTGTGGCGGAGGTGATGTCCAGCCCTCTGCTCATGCCATCGTTTTCCCTGCCAGGATGGAGTCTCCCCTCGAGTCCGTAAGCCAAATAAACCCATTCCTCCACAAGCCGCTTTTGTTTGGGTTCTTTCTGCACAGCAAGTAGAAATCTGGCCACAACACCACCACTCACTTATGCAAAAGCAAGAGCAGGAGTCCACCCTCTAGCAAGAAGGGGATCCAGACCCGGACTCCTTTTAAAGCATAAAACCACAAGGGGAAGGGTTGAAATTACATCATGAGGTTGATGTGCTTTGGAGTGATAGGTTCCTTATCTGCTTATGTGTATCCCTGATAAGATAGAAGGCCTAATCTTTGTGTCTTCTCCCTTAAGCATCCTGATTGTATCTGTTGTTTTTTTTTAGTTACTGAATCAGAGGAAATTCCTGTTATGTTTCCCTGCGGCCTGATATCCTTAGTCATTGAAAAGGAAGAAATTCCCACTGTGCTCTTCATAGCCATTATGGCCTGAGGCTAAACACCAGGTGGCCAGAGCAGATTAGAGTCCTAGAGGTAAGCAGTTTTACAGAAGCTAAACAGCAGTAGTCTAACATTAGAGAAATTATTTAGAGAAATTATATAGTTTTATAGACCAGTACTGGACCCCCTGTAGTCTCTCTAAGCCTCAAGACTACAGCCTGGAAGAATCCATAGGAAGGAGGAAAGCTACTAGCCAGCTGCTGTTTTTGCACAGATAGGTGTGTATCCATCCTTCTGCGAGATCAAGACATAATAGGAAGTGCTGCTGTTCTTGATTTGTCAAATGGGGACAGCAAAGAAGGTAAAGTGTGGTTAAGGGCCTGTCATGGTTTGATCCAGGTGTCCCCCACAAACAAATGAATGTGTTCTAGGTAATCAATCCTCAGCTGATGGCAGTTTGGATTTTACAACCTCTCTGGAGCTGTGTTGTTGGGGGCGGGCTTATAGGGGTTGTAAACCAGCTTCCCCTTGCCAGTATTTGGCACACCTTCCTGCTGCTATTTCCAGTGCTGTGGCAGAGGTGATGTCCTGCCCTCTGCTCATGCCATCGTTTTCCCTGCCAGGATGGAGTCTCCCCTCGAATCCGTAAGCCAAATAAACCCATTCCTCCACAAGCCGCTTTTGTTTGGGTTATTTCTGTGCAGCAACTAGAAAGCTGACCGCAAAAGGGCCCTCACAGAACAGAGAAGACAGCTAGCTCCATGCCTCTGTGCCCATAAACAATCTTGAAGCCCAGAATGAGTGATAAAGGGGGAATTGAAGAGAAACAGAAACATCTGCAGCAGGCTGGTCAGTGTCCTTGAGCCTTCCCTTCCCTTGTAACCTAACCAACCATGTAATGCCAAATATGTTCAACAATAGTGTTTTCTTTACATTAAAAATGTGTACAAGCAGGCTGGAGAGATGGCTTAGCGATTAAGGCATTTGCCAGCAAAGATCAAAGACCCGAGTTCTATTCTCCAGTACACACATAAAGCCAGATGCACAAAGTGGCGCTTGTATCTGGGGTTCCTTTGGGGGGGGGCAAAAGTGCCCATTCTCTCTTTACAACTAAATAAAAAACATATGTCGGACCGGGTGTGGTGGCGCACACCTTTAATCCCAGCACTTGGGAGGCAGAGGTGGGAGAATCACCGTGAGTTCCAGGCCACCCTGAGACTACATAGTGACTTCCAGGTCAGCCTGGGCTAGAGTGAGACCCTACCTCGAAAAACAAAAACAAAAACAAAAAAAAACCAATTAAAAAAAAAAAAAAACATATGTTGGTTTTTCATAGCCCAGGCTGACCTGGAATTCACTATGTAGTTTTAGGGTGGCCGAGAACTCATGGCAGAGTCTTCTACCTCTGCCTCCCAAGTGCTGGAATTAAAAGCGTGTGCCACCACACCGTGCTTAAAAATATTTTTAAAATGTGCAAAACCTTGAATTGGGGCTCAGGTTTTATTTTTATAGAGAAAGAGAGAAAAAAACTGCCTTCAGCTGCTGAGCCATCTTCCCAGCCCAGGGCTCAGTTTATTTATTTTTTTTAATTACCCTGCCAGGATTCGAGCCAGCTAATTACGCTGTTTTCTTGTGATCCCAGCGCCTGGGTCTTTACTCTCTCATTTTTCAATGGAGCGGTGGGGTCATTGGAATTCTTGGATTGCAGGCTGGTCCGCCTTGCCTTTGGGCTTGGGTCACTTCAGGGAAGTGATCTTTGTACAGGTGAGATGGGAGGTCTAAGTCACTCCTGGGAAATCGAATCACAATTGTGAAATGGACCTGAGACAGTCAGTCAGCACGTGTCTTCAGTTTCCCACACAAGGAGGCTGGAAGTTTGAGAGTGAAGTTAATCTGTGTTAAGTGGTGAGACCCTGGCTGAAAACACCCACGACCACGCCCATGAGTAGAAACGGAGCTGGGTGGCCAAGCTTGCTGAGTATGTGTAAGAGTCTGGCTTTGAGCCTCAGAAGTGGAAAAAAATAAATTCTTCAAAAACTGAACCCAGATTTTTGGGCTTCCTCACCAATATATGCCAATGAACCAATAATTTTGGGATATCCCTCTTTCGTTTTATTATGAATTCTAGCAATTAATATGCACAGACCAGAGGGTAAAGTTTAGAGAGACTTAATTAGTTCAAGAGGAGATAGCATTAAGAGCTCCTGCCCTTGAGGAGCGGATAGAGCCCACCTAGAGACCCAAATTGGGGTCATTTATAAATTCTGAATGGGGCTGTTAAACCACAACCACAATGAATCTTAACGAGTCCCAGGAAGGGGCTCAGGTTTATGGAATACGGATCTAGGGAACTTTTTAGGCAAGCTATAAGGAGAAGCCAAATCTTTCTCTGACCTCCAGCTAAGCGCAGACTGCAAGGGCGGGCTGGAGAACATTCCTGCTTTTACTTTCAGGGACCTGTGACCCTAAAGTGCCACAAACAACATATTTGCAAAGATTAGCACGAGCACTCCTTTACTCCCCCCCCCCCCCCAAGGTGCTCACCCTCGGATCAAGGGCAAGGGCCTCCTGGGGCAGCCCTTCACTCTGCAGAGGATGCAGGCACCCGGGACAATTAATTTAGGGAAATCGAGGGAAAGGTAACAATAGTAACCATCAAGTTTACAAATAGACTCCTATGGGGTCGACATTTGAAAGTTCAGGATGCAAGTTATTGGAATGCAAATGTTGCATTCTTTTCCAAGGCAAAGTTTCACTTAAACTCGGGCTGGCACTTACTCTGTAGCGCTAGACTGAACCCAAATTTACTTACCTGGGACACCCAAGTGCTGGGACCAAAGGTGTGCTCCACATTTTTTTTTTTAAGACCACAGGCTGTCACTAAACTGCCAAGTCTGTTTTGAAGTTGAAATGTAAGCTCCTCGGGCTCCCGAGTGCAGCTACACGGCGAGATTTTTGTCTGAATTTATAATAAACATCCCGCCCCGCCGCCCGGCGCTTTGCGCACAGCCCGACCCCGACCGCTCCGGGAGGCGGATGCGCGCACGCGTCAGTTACTTCTCGATCCCGCCCTCCTGGCCTCGCGGCCTGTGATTGGCTGCACCCTCCTCAGTCTCGCGTGGCCATTGGCTAGAGGCGATTGGGGGCGGGGCCGTGGGGATTCTTCCCCGGGCTCCAACGCCGCGCTGCTCATTCGGCCGAGGCAAGCGTCGCGAGCGCTGCGGGCTGCGGTGGCGGCGGAGGCGGCGCCGCGGCAGGTACGCCGGCTGGAGCCTCACCTGGCGCAGGTGCGTGCGTGCGGGCGACGGTTGCTGGGAGCCGGGCCGGGGTGTGGGTTCCGACACGGCGGGAACCGGCCATCTCCGGCCCCGGGGATGTGCGGGTCCGGCCGGGAGAATGCAAACCCCACTGGAGCCCGCGCCTTACCTGCACCCAGGTGCCCGGACGCTCACCTGGATCCCGCCGAGGAAGCCGAGCCCGCAGCTGAGGCTCCAGCAGGACCGTGAGAGCGGACTCCGGCTCGGCTCACCTTCAACGAGAGAGCGCATCTCGCGGCGCCCGCTCCCGTCTCACCTGTCTCCAATTTTGACCAACGGCTCGGAAAGAATGTCTGCTCATGCGTGGTGGCGCACACCTTTAGCCCCAGCACTCGGGAGGCAGAGGTAGGAGGATCACTGTGAGTTCGAGGCCAGCCTGAGACTACAAAGTGAATTCCAGGTCAACCTGGCCTAGAGTGAGACCCTACGTGGAAAAACCAAAATGTGTGTAAACAAAGAAAATTGTCACTGTCTCTGCTCAAAGCTAATAAGAAAACTGACTTCCTTCCCATGGCAGCGTGAGCATATGTTTTCTACTATTTTTTAAAATATTTATTTATTTGAGAGAGTGAAAGAGGCAGACAGAAAGAATGGGTGGTGCCCAGGGCCTCCGGACGCATATGCCACCTTGCGCATCTGGCTTTACGTGGATACTGGGAAGTCAAACCCGGGTCCTTCTGCTTTGCAGGCAAACGCCTTAACCACAGAGCTATGTCTCCAGCCCATCCTACCCATTTTATTATATTGAAGTTTCTGAGGTTATCACTTTTATGGCTTGATAGATTTGTTCTGCTTTTCAGGTTTGTAGAGATAGCACTCCCGGAGGTCGAGGTAGGAGGAACAGAGTGAGTGCCAGGTCTGCCTGGGTGCCTGGGGTAGGCTGAGACCCTGGCTTAACCACTTCCAAAAAACAAACAAAAAACCTAGAGATTGAAGATTTAGAGAACTAGGTCTAGAAAAATCACAGCAATACTAAATACATTAGAAAAAGCCATTTCCACTTAGATTTATTCTAGATTGTAACATACTCGCTCCATTATAATAAAGTTGCAACAAACATTCAGTGGCATAAATTATGCTGACAGGCTTTATTAAATTTAGCCATCAGTTGTACAGAGGTAGGCACTCTATCCACTAACACGTGGGAATTTCCCATAGTGTATCTCCAAGACTCAACTGTGTTGGTACTGTTAATGTGAAAAACGTGTGAGATAGCCCTAGCCAAAGTTTCTAAGACCTGTTCTCTAGTGGAATCTTGTTCTTTTCCAAACAGGGTCTTAGTATTTAGTCCAGAGCAACTTTGCATCCTGAGTGTTGGGATGAAAGGGATAGGGACTTTCTATGTTCCTCAGACTGGGCTCCCTCCTGCCTCATCCTTCATAGTAGCTGTAATTGAAGGTATGCACCCAGCAGGTACTGGGTCTTGGGAAAAGCATACTTCTGCATGGTTCATTATTGTTGTTATAAATTTTTTTTTGTGCTAAGGTCTCATTCTAGGCCAGGCTGACCTGGATCTCACTGTGTAGTCTCGGGCTGGCCATGAACTTACAGTGATCCTAACTACCTCTGCTTCCCAAGTGCTGGAATTCAGGGTGTGCACCACCACACGTGAGAGATTCATCATTTTGAGTGAATATTTACTAATAATCATTAAAAATTTTTGACTTTCACTGAGGACATAAAGGCTTATGACTTAGAAAAAATATATATATATTTTGTTTTTTTGAGGCAGAGTCTCACTCTTGCCCAGGCTGACCTGGAGCCCAGGATTCCTCCTACCACAGCCTCTTGAGTACTGGGAATAAAGGTGTGAGTCACCAAGCCTGCATTTGCTTTTGGATCTTCTCAAGGAAACTATTGCAAGACTTGCTACAAAGCTTTTTACATTGTTTTCTTGTAGTGGTTTTATAGTTTCAGGTCTTATGTGTATGTACTTTTTCAATTATTTATTTATTTGCAAGACCTCATTTTATAGCCCTGACTTGCCTAGAAGTCAGTATCTCAAGCAGATCTCAAATGCAGGGCAATCCTGCCTCAGCACCCAAGTGTTGGGATTCTGGGTTTGAGCCACCACACCCATTCTTTTCCATTGCCTCATGTGTCTTTTGTGCCTGTGCTATGTTGTTCTGATTACTATTGCTTTATTGTGTATTTTGAGATTATCTAGTGTGATGCCTCCACCTCCATTCTCTTCTGCTTTGATTTGTTTCATTTCATTTTCTTTTGCAGTACTGGGATCAAACCCCCAGTATCTTGTGAATGACAGACCACCACTCCACTATGAAGTTATATCCCTAACCCCAAGGTTTTGTTCAAGATTTTTTTGACTTGTTAAGCTCCTTGAATTTTGATAAGGCTTGCATTGAGCGAGTAGCTCAATTTAGTAATGTTAACAATATTCATTATTTGAAAATATAAAAAGAATCCACACAATTCAATCACTAGAAAACGACATGATTTAAAAATTGCCAAAGGACATGAGTGGACATTTCTTTAGGAAATGCTATACAAATGCTAACCGGCATATGAACATGTTCAGTATTACAAAGCATCAGAGTAATGCAAATTAAAATCACAAGTGCATATTAATTCATATGGCTGTTTTCAAAAGGACAAATGACAAGTGTCGGTAAGGATGTGGAGAAAAGTGTAACCTTGCCTACTGTTGGTGAGAAGTGTAGCCAGTATACATGAACTTTCCTCAAGAACAAACACAAAATAAAAAGAATTGATATAAACCAGTATTCCCACTAGTTGGTCTGTATTCAGTGACTGTGAAATCATTGTGGGGTCACTTATGTTTGTGTTGTATCGTTATTTCATTATTCACCATAGGTGTGAATCCACCTCAGTGCCCAGCAGCAGCTGAATACAGTATTCATCCTTAAAACATGAAAACGTTTGTGAGAACATGGATGAACCTTTGGACACTCTGTTAAGCAAAATAAACCAGTCATAAGAGACAAATAATTCATGATCTAGCTATTAATGCTGGCTCTTAAGACCAATTTGGGTCGTGCGTGGCAGCACATGGGGCTTTTTTTTTTCTTTTTGGTTTTTCGAGGTAGGGTCTCGCTCTAGCCCAGGCTGACCTGGAATTCACTATGTAGTCTCAGGGTGGCCTCAAACTCATGGTGATCTTCCTACCTCTGCCTCCTGAGTGCTGGGATTAAAGGCGTGCACCACCATGCCCGGCCACGCTGGGCTTTAATCCCAGCAGAGATAAGAGGATCCCCATGTGTTCGAGGCCACCCTGAGACTACATAGTGAATTCCAGGTCAGCCTGGGCTAGAGAGAGAGACCCTATTTTGAAGAACAAAAACAAAACAAAATTTTAAAAAGCCTAATTCACAGAAGAAAGCAAAGTGCAGGTTAATATGGCTTGAGTGGAGGTGAGAAGGTTGGATGGTGTGGTTCAAAAGCTATGTAATTCTAGTCAGGAATAAGCACAAGCTGAGCATAGTGGCATGAACCTGTAGTCTAGCTACTCAGGAGGGAAGGCTGTAGGCTCCCTTGAGCCCATGCACTTCTCTGAGACTCAGAAGATACCTCCCTGTAAAACATTGTGACTAATTTAGATGGGTGTATGTGTTTGCTTGTGGGGCATGTTTGTAATCTCAGGATTATGAGTAGGATTCCAGCCTGTGCTGTATAACAAATTGAAGGCCCTTCGGGGCTCCATAGAAGAAGAATGTATCTGGATTTACACATTGGCAGTAAATGCTGCCACTCATAATAGTAAGCAAAATCTTAAATGAAAAGATGGCTATCCCCCTCAGACTGATGTATGAGCTTGGTATAAATCTAACAGCTGCAGGAAGCTTCTTGGAAGAAATTGATAATCTGTACCTGAATTTTACGTTAATCCAAGGAACACAATCAAAATGATTTTTTAAAAATATTTTATTCATTTTTCAAGCAGAGAGAGAGAGAGAGAGAGAGAGAGAGAGAGAGAGAGAGAGAGAGAGCGCGCGCGCGCATCAGGGCCACCACCTTGTGGCATGGGTCTGGCTTATGTGGGTCCTGGGAAATTGAACCTGCAGCCTTAGGCACTGGAGGCAAGTGCCTTAACCGTTGAGCCATCTCTCCAGCCCTCAAAATGATTTTTTTAAGGCATAAAAAATTTATCTCCCAATGGGTAGTTTTTCTAATGCTTCAATATTTTGTACTCAAACAGAAATATATTTTAGAGCTGGATCACTTCTTGTCTCCTCCCAGTTCAGAATGCTTGCATCTCTTAGTGGCCAGCATGTTCTTGGATCTGCAGCTGGGCTCAACACATTCAAGCCTTAGTGCAAATCTTGGTGGTTTGGGCCTTCTTTTGGAAAATTGGCTTTGTCTGCCTACCATAGCCATTCTGCTTCCCATCATAGCATAGCTTTCCTTGGGCATGCAGGGAATCCTTGCCCTTCTTGTGCTGGCTCACTTTGTGGGCTGATGCTTGCCACACTTTTTTTTTTTTTTTTTTTTGGTTTTTCAAGGTAGGGTCTTGCTCTAGTCCAGGCTGACCTGGAATTCACTATGTAGTCTCAGGGTGGCCTTGAACTCAAGGCAATCCTCCTACCTCTGTGTCCCGAGTGCTGGGATTAAAGGCGTGCGCCACCACGCCCGGCTTGCTTGCCACACTTCTTACAGAAAGTTCTTTGGGTTTTAGGTACATTGACTATCTTTGTGCCCATACAATGAAAACAGGAGACTGGGCATCCATGCCTGTCACCCTCAAAATAATGTTTTTAAAAGATTGAACAACAGAAAATCTTGTATTTAAACCTTGCCACTACCCACTCACAGTCTTCACCTGGTATAAGAGCAGACCTAGATACCAGTGCAGTTGAATTGAGAATGGGTAAAAAGTCTCCATGTGAAACTGGGCATGTTGACACTCACCTGTAATCCCAAGAACTCGGGAGACTGAAGCCCGACGATCACGAGTTTGAGGCTCCCTGAGCAAAATGGTAAGACTGTCTCAAAAAGTGAACAAGCCTGGCTGGAGAGATGGCTCACTTTAAAGGTGCACATGATTCCAAAGCCTGACAGCCCAGGTTCAGTTCCCCAGCACCCACATAAAGCCAGAGAGGCATTCGTTTGCAACAGCACAGAATCCATACACACACACACACACACACACACACACACACACACACACACACACACACACACACACAGGCATGCACAAGGTACAAATAAAATCTTTTAAAAAGCCAGCTAAAAGTATTAGGTTTTAGCTGGTGTGAGGCAGAAATAGGAGAATCTCTGAGTTCCAGGCCAGCCTGTGACTACATAGTGAATTCTATGTCAGCCTGGAGGAGTGAGACCCTACCTCTGAAATAACAAAAGTATTAGCTTTTAGAACAGGGGTAAATTTTCATCATCTTGGATTAGGCAATGATTTCTTAGATATGACATAAAAACTATGTGCCACCTAAAAAGGATTTTATCACAATTTAAAATTTTAGCTTTGCAGTGGTTGGGAAGACAGTCCAGCAATTAAAAATGCTTGCTTGCAAAGCCTGCTGGCCTGGGTTCAACGTCCCTGGGGCAGGGTCACACTCCTGTGGCTAGAGTGGAATTTCAGGTGTTCTGCCTCGTCATCCTTTTCTTCTTGGTCTTGTTTTGCACTGGAGTCCTTTCACTGACTGCAGTGGTTTTTGGGTCTCTGGTCCCCATGGGACTGGGGCTGCAGGCATGCCTGGCCATGCTGGGTGTTCTGGTGGTCTTGGATGGGCATGTGGGAGGCAGAGGTGGGATCGCTGTGAGTTTGAGGCCAGCCTGGGACTACATAGTGAGTTCCAAGTCAGCCTGGGATAGTGAGACCCCATCTGTGTGTGTGTAATATATATATATATCTATATATATATATATATCTATCTATATATATATATATATCTGAACTAATGGTCTTAATTAAGCCCCCTCTGAACTCATGCTTGCACAGGAAGCACACTTAACCATTGAGTCCTCTCTATAGCTCTCATTATTCACTAGTGAAATACACTTAATTTTTTGTTTTATTTTGAGACAGAGTTTCATGTTAAATATATCTTAAATTCTAGGATACAAAATATGGCAAGTCCAAATAAAAGTAAACAGAAGATATTAAAAGCCAAAAAAACAATGCCTATAAGTTCTCGGAAGCAAATGGATATACTGAATAAGTCAAAGAATGTTGAAGCTCTGAAAACAACCAAAACTGGAAATAATATTCCAAATGGTAATCTGTGCTTAATTTCTGGGATTATAACCAGCAAATGTTTACAATCTAAAACTGTTGATTCCTCTTCTGACTCTAACAATAATTCAGTATTTCCCCAGAAAAATACAGCATCCTCCCAGAATATCATAAAACCAGGAGAAATTGTTGGCTCAGAAACAAGATTGAAAAATGCTGATGAACAAATGTGTCTTTACCAAAAAGCAAGAATGGAAATAGATTTTTCCAGCAAATTCTCTACACATGAGACAAAAGATTCACGGAATACTGAAATTCACTGTAAGAATCAGTTAAATGTATCAAGATGTATTATTAAAAATGAAAAGAAGGATATTATTGAAAATGAAAAGAAGAAATCCTTACGGCATCCACCTATTGTAGCGGATGGTACTGCTCAGAATACCTTGGATGGTAAAAGAAACAAGATGATTTCCAGTTCAAAAACAAACTCCGTTTCAAAAACAAACTCCAGTTCAAAAACAAACCCCAGTTCAAAAACAACCTCCAGTTCAGAGTCTCGTGGTAAAAGCCAAAATGGCACTCTAAGTGCAAACTCCTATTTGGTGTCTGCTGAGAAAACACCTAATTTGGTGAGTTCAGTCAGCTGTAGCAAGTGCTCTTCCAGTATGATGAGAGTAAAGGACTTGTCTAAAGCCTGTCGCTCTGGCACTTCCGGTTCTGAGCATGGATGCTTACACCAGCTGTCCTCGCTCAACATTAACAGCAGTAATGGTAAGTGAATGCTTATGTCAGCTCTTGAGGGGTCTTAACATCTTATGCAAAAGAAGAGAATACATAGGCAAAAAATAAATATGGCTAGAATGTTTTCAAGAGTATTTTCTTTTTTAAACAAATACATTTATAAGGAGGAATAAATGGCACACCAAGGCCTGCAGATGTATCCATCACTTTGTGCATCTGGCTAAATTTACTTGGGTACGAAGGAATCAAACCCCTGCCATCAGGCTTTGCAAGCAAACACCTTTAACTGCTGAGCCATAAAGAGTATTTTCATTGTGAACCATTCTTGGTGAAGAGATGGGAAATTGTTCAAAGGGGAAGTTACGGCTGTGTTCATTGACATTTCTAGAATAGAGCACTAGTCATGATCAAGTATGATCAGGTAGCACACGGGCAGTTATGTGTATAGCAAAGACAGGGAGGTACAGCCCAGCTTGATGGGCTACAGCTGATGTGTGTTTTGCTTGAACATATTTTGATCAGTTAACCACCTTTGACTTGAGATAGGTTACAGTCTCTTTATACATCCAGTTAAATTGCAGTTTACTAAAGACAAAAGATGTTTAAGCCAAACTTGATTCAACTCAATGGATGGTACCCACCATTAAGAAAAGAAAAGTTAATTCTGATGCCCCAAAAAGGACTAATCACTTTCTTAGGAGAGTACATAAAATTTCAAAAGATGGCTTTTGGAATTGTTTGGTTCCTTTTCAACTATGTATTTTGTTATTATTTTTTAAATTTGAGTGGGTTTAAATTTTTAAAATATTTGCAAGAGAGATAGAGAGAGGGAGGGACAGAATGGACATGTCAGGGACTCTGGCCGCTGCAAGGGAAATCTAGATGTATGAACCACTTGGTACATCTGACTTTACATGGATACTGGGGAATTGAACATAGGCTGGCAGACTTTGCAAGCAAGCATCTTTAACCAGTGAGTCATCTCCCAGCCCTTAAATTGTTGTTGGACCCATTTCTTTCTAAGGTAATGGATACCAGTATATAGATCATTCATGTGTGTATGCTCAAACACGAGAGGGAGGAAGGGAGGGAGAGAGGGAGAAAGATACAGGGACAAAAACCAAGTAATTAACAAATTAAGTGTGAATTTGTAAAATCACTTATGTTGGTTAATGATCTAGAAAATATTTAATGGGGTTTTTTGATTTTTGTTTAGTCTACAGGGTAATTATTTTTTTAAAAAATATTATTTATTTGCAAGCAGAGAGAAAATGGGTGTGCCGGGGCTTCCTGCCACTGTAAAGGAACTCCAGACGCATGCACCACTTTGTGCATCTGGCTTTATGTGGTACTGGGGAATCAAACCCAAGGCCTTCAGGCATTCATTGCAAGCATGCACCTTTAATTGCTGAGCCTTTTCTCCAGCCCCATGGGAATGTTTAATGCAATTTTTACTTAGTTTCATTCATTTAAATACTTTTTTTAAAAACACTGCTGTTGTCACATTTTAGTTTTTTCATTTGATGAGAAGTCCTAAAGCAGAGAATTCTTGCTTCCTTCTTAGAAGGAACAGTTTTATCTCTAACCTTTGTCTTTCCAAGGCCCTAATCAGAAGAAGAGGATGTGTTCACAAAACAAGGAAAATGTGAAGCGTATGAAAACTTCAGAGCAAGTTAATGAAAAAACTTATGTTAGTCTGGGAAGGCGAACAGCACTGCTAGAGCAGGTAAAGCATTAGGATTTTCTTTTTGCTTTAGGAACTTCAGTTTTGATTTTTAAAAATGCTAAAAGTTAATTATGTCACTAAAATATCTCTAGTTTCTGGAAAACAGGACTTACATGTAGGTAAGTCTCAGGGTTTAGTCAAGGTTATGCTCAGGTCTGTGTGACAAAAACCTTCAACAATCCAATCTCTTGTATTGGTCATGTCTTTTAAAAAATTTATTAGTTTATTTGCATCTATGTGTGTGTGTGTGTGTGTGTGTGTGTGTGTACACACACACACACACACACACACACACACACACATGCATGCACCAGGTTCTCTTGCCACTGCAAACAATACCAGACATTTGTGCCACTTTCTGCATCTGACTTACGTGGGTAGTTGGGAATTGAACCCAGGTCCACAGGCTTTGCCCAAAATGCACAAAGTGGTGCATGTGTCTGGAGCTCATTTACAGTGACAGGAAGCCCTAGCACATGGAGCTATCTTCTCAGCTCCAGTTTTTTTTTTTTTTTTTTTTTTGGTTTTTCGAGGTAGGGTCTCATTCTAGTCCAGGCTGACCTGGAATTTACTATGTAGTCCCAGGCTGGCCTCGAACTCACAGTGATCCTCCTACCTCTGCCTCCCTAGTGCTGGGATTAAAGGCATGCGCCACCACGCCCGGCTGTTTTTGTTTTTAATCTGCAGTTATAGCTGTTTACAGACACATCACAATAGTTCACTGGTTCATAGTCTGATACTCTGAACTCCATTGCAGAGTTCTGTTGCATTCAGGTTTACCTTCCCAGTTCCAGATGAGCATGGGTACTCTGCTTCATTACATTATTAAATTACTTCTTGCTTTGATTTTTGTCCAAGTTCATCTCGTGATTCTGCAGTGTCCATATATGTCTGATCAACTCTGAGCTGAAGCACAAGATTCAGATCTAGTAGAGTGGATAATACATGGTCAGTTAGATGTAATGGCCTGGTATCTCCCAATCCAAGCAATCTAATATGACTCAGAAACAAAATCCACTATTGTTTTCTAAAACAGGCCATTACAGTTACATAACCTATGAATATGCATTCACCTAATGAAGACTCTCAAGACTTCGGGATGTTATGGATGTGTAAACAGAAAACTGTAGCCTTTCTCATTCGGTGTATGCCACCACTGACGTAGGAAAATCATGGGGTCAGTACTACTGTTTGCCTCATGAAATATTCATCCCAAGTTGACTCTCAGACTCAACAGAAGACAATACCAGTGAATTTAAGGAATATGGCTTATCTTTGCTGTACCCTCCCTCCCAGAAGTGTACCCCTACATTATCTGAAGAAAAATTGGACATTACCCATTTTTTTTTCTTTGTAATTTATTTATAAGGAGAAAGAAAGAGGGAGCCGGGCGTGGTGGCACACGCCTTTAATCCCAGCATTCGTGAGGCAAAGGTAGGAGGATCACTGTGAGTTCAAGGCCACCCTGAGACTACATAGTGAATTCCAGGTCAGCCTGGGCTAGTGCAAGAACCTACCTCGGGAAAAAAAAAAGGAAAAAGAAAGAAAGAGGGAGAAAACAGAAAGAAAAGAATCGGTGCACATGATCTCTTACCACTGCAAACAAACTCCAGATGCATGCACCACTGTGCATCTGGCTTTACATGGGTACTGGGGAATCAAACCAAGTCACCAGGCTTTGCAAGAGGGTGCTTTTAACCACTGAGGCATCTCCCAGCCTCTTTATTTTTTTAACTAGTGTTTTCCTTGTAAACAGTGATCTCTCTAAACCATATCTCTGTTTATCTTGCTTGTATCCCATTCATGTTCGATGCCTCTGTTGAGACTGATCTGCAGCTGCCTTTGGAGTTTCACAAGGGTCTTGGCCTAGCCGTCTACTGTTAGATTTCCAAAGTTCAAGTTATTCACATACCTACATTCTTAGAAAGTTTGGCTATATGCAGCATATGTAAGTTTGTGCAAAGTTTAGCTACAAATTGTACATAGTACTTCCCACACCTAATGTTCAGACAGTTGATAGGAGTCATGAGTGTGAGATTCCCGTTCTGCAGCCAGTCAACTATTAAGTGTACAGTGATATTTATTGGTTACAGCCAAAGCCACCTTTAATCCCAGCACTGAGGAGGCTGAGGTGGGTTATTACCACGAGTTTGATGCCTGTCTGGGGCTATAGAGTAAGTTCCAGGTAAGTTTAGGCTAGAATGAGACCCTGCCTCAAAAAAAAAAAAAAAAAAAAAAAACAAAACAAGAAAATAAAGTAAATTTTGCCCTTATAGCAAATCAGAAAAGGACCAAAGATATTTTTAGGCAGTAGGAAATAAAATTGCTTTAAAATTTGAAAGCTGGAATGTTTTTGTTTTTCTTTCACTATTGTAGGTTAAACACTTGATTCGAGAGGAGATCAGTAGGATCAATTACAAGGTCCTGGATGAAAAGCTGAATGAATTGAGTGAACGCATTAGGAAGACACAGTGCCGGAGTAAACATGAAGCAATAGCTTGTGAACTCTTCGTAAGTTGCTGATTTCGTTCGTTTTCATTTCAGTCCTTTTAAAAAGTGAATTTATTAATATTCTGTGTATTAGGAAAGTCACATAATAAAGACCCCAAGTTGATCCTAGCCACAAGCTTAATTTAAGACTATACCATAGATGATGGAATTCACATACAGATCAATATCCGTGTTTGAGAAATACTTCTAGAACTGCAATGCATTGCTTTCATTAGTTGACTAATGAAACATTAGTTTCATTAGTTGACACGATACAGTTTATTTTATAAAATACAACCTTAAAATTGAAATGTAACCTTTAGTAGACCTTATACAATCTGATTTAAGCTGTTTTGGAATTTTTTGCTTTATTTTCCTAGGGTTACTTGCTGATTGATGTTTTTACCAACCTCAGTTTGTTGCAGATGAATTAAAAGTTTCCTGTTTTTAATCTCCTCTTCCTTCTTCCTTATTTGTCTCTTCTTTGCTATATGGTCCAGGCTGGCCTTGAACTTTCCTCTTGCCTCAGCTGCCTCCCTAAGGTTGGGATTATAGCTGTGCACTACCACCACAAGCCTCTTTCATGATTGAATATTGTATAAGCAGATATTCTTTGTGTCATTACTTAGTTCATCAACCCTTCATGTTTTTTGTTTTTCATGTGTCTTTCTGTATGTGTGTGTGTGTGTGTTTCTGCTGTACATACATGTATGTGTGTTTGTGTGTTCATGTGTGGAGGGGTGTTTTCATATATGTGCATGCATGTGTGCATGTGTAGAAATTCTTCCAGAATTTTTTGTCAGGCATCTTCCTCCACTGCTCTCCACCTTATTCTTTGATGCAGGATCTCTCACTAAACATAGTGCTCTCCCCTTTGGCTAGACTAGCTAGTTAGTGATCTCAGGAATTCCCTCTCTCTGCCTCCCCAGCACTTCGATTATAGATAGGTACATACCCCAATGTCTAATGTAACCATTCCTTTCTCCTTGCTGGGACAAAAATCCCTGGCCAAAAGCAGCTCATGAGAGGGAAGAATTTATTTCAGCTTACAGTCTCAAGGAGATGTTTCATCATGGGGTGGGGAAGCATGTCAGAGCTGGCAATGGAGCTTCACATCTTGTCACAGCAGCTGGCAGGGAGCAAGATGAGTTAGCGAGGACTGGCAAACTGGGTTGGTAAACTTCAAGGTTTGCCCTGGTGACACACCTCCACCAGGAAGGCTTTACCTCCCAAAGTCTCCACCAGCTGGGGACCAAGTATGAGGCTTAATCATAAGCTCTTGAAGCTGTGGGGACATTTTACACTCAGAGCACCACACCTTGTATTTACTAAGCTCAGATCCTCATGCTTGCACAGCAAGGGCTTTACCCACTGAGCCACTCCCTCCTTGAGTCTGCAGGTTAAAAATATTCAGGGAAAAGTTTTTGATTAAAAGGACTTTTTTCCCCCTGTCATTATTCCCTGAACAATATAGTATAACAGCTATGTAATAGCATTTACATTGTGTTAGGTATCATATGTCATCTAAAGATGGTTTCAGCCGGGCATGGTGGCGCCCACCTTTAATCCCAGCACTCAGGAGGCAGAGGTAGGAGGATCACTGTGAATTCGAGGCCAACCTGAGACTACATAGTGAATTCCAGGTCAGCCTGGTCTAGAGCAAGACCCTACCTCGAAAAACTGAAAAAAAAAAAAAATGGTTTCAAGTACAGGAGGATATGTGTAGCTTACATGCAAATACCCTACCATTGTATATAAGGATTTTAGCATCTGCAGACTGTGTTTTTTTTTTTTTTTTTTTTTTTTCTGGTTCTGTTTTTTTTCCCCCCCGGCTTCAGACTGTGGTATTTATAGGACCTGGAACCGTTTCCCTTGGAGAGCAGGGGATGACTGCAGTAGAATTTCTCACTCTAGTAGATGCCTGTCTTGGTTACCTTGTTACTGGCACAAGATAGCTCACAGAAAGTTCACAGCTCAGGTTACAGTCCATCACAGTGAGGAAGGCGTGGTGGTCCACAGTGAGGAGTGAATGCTGCTGCTAAGTCAGCTCTCTCCTTTTTATGTAAGCTAGAGCCCCAGCCTGTGGAATCCTGCCTGAATTGTCCTAATCAAGATAACCCTCCCAGGCATGCCCTGAGGCTCACCTAACCTAGATCGTCTCTCCCAGGTCATTTTAGTCCTGTCAGTTAACATACATCATCACGATGCCCAACTCTTCCAAGGTTTTGGTGAATAATTTTCCCTCTGCCTCTCTGTTTAATAAATACTCTGGTTTAGTGTTTATTTAGTTTTTATTTCTTCCAGGTAAAAATAGGAAGACTTCGAAGACGTATGAAAGATGTATTATCATCTCAGATGGATTGTTTGGAACCTAGCACATTATCCAGTAATACAGTCTGCAGGGTTGGTATAAAAACACAGGTTTGTTTTGTTTTAAATTAATTTGTGCGTGTGTGCTTGTGTGAACCAGGAACTTGTGCCACTGCAAATGAGAATACCCATCCAGCTTTACATGAGTAGCTAGAAAATTGAACCCAGACTTGTAGGCTTTGCAAGCAAGTGCCTTTAACTGCTGAGCCATCTCCCCATCCTCTTCTTTATTTATTTATTTATTTTTTTTTTAAGGTAGGGTCTCACTCTAGCCCAACCTAACCTGTCACTTACTATGTAGTCTTAGGGTGGCCTGGAACTCACAGCATGAGCCACCATACCTTTTTTGAGGTAGGGTCTCATACTAGCCCAGGCTGACCTGGGATTCACTCTATAGCCCAGGCTGGTCATGAACTCAAAAATGATCTCCTATCTCAGCCTCCATAGTGCTGGGATTAAAGGCATGACCTTCCATGCCCAGTTTATAAATTTTAATTATCTAGCTGACTCATAAGAAGTTGTATTATAGGAAGTGACAATGTTTCCAAACTAGAACAGAAAGCCATAAGGAGCATAGAATGTTGCCCTGAACCCGTGTCTGGAGAAGATCAGTTTGGGTAGGAAAGTGTATCTTTTATTTATTTAGTAATAGAAGTAGAGGAGCTGGGATGGCTGAAGCTGTGTTGGTAGCTTGCCTAACGTGCACTGTTTCCAGTAGCACATAAAACCTGCTGTGCTAGCGCATGCCTATGATCCCACACTTGGAGATGGATGCAGGGAATCAAAAGTTTAAGGTCCTTCGTGGCTACTTCGTGTGTTTGAAATGCCTCGGTAGGGCCAAGCAGAATAGAATCCAAGAACAGCAGAATAGGGTAGAGAGTGGAGTGGAGTCTGTGTAGATTGTTTTTCTCTTCTGGCGACTCACAGTTTTATCATGAAAAGTGAGGGTCCAACACATCAAGCTAAAGACTCTTACAGCGTATTCATCTCCAGTTAGCATTCTTACTGTTCACTGCTGCGTTCACCAGGCTAGGTGTGCTTGAAGCTTCCGGGAAATTCTCGTGTTTCTGCCTCCCTTCTCCCAGTAGGCACACTGGGGCTACAGGTGCTCACTATAATGTCCAGGTTTTGAGTGGTTTCTGGGGATCCAAACTCCTATACCTGTGTTTATGTGCCAAGCAGATTATTCACTGGGCCATCCCTCAAGCCCACGTTGGTTCTTTTTCCAGCGTATTAAGCAAGTTAGAGCCAAGCATGGCTGAGGCCTATAATCCCAACACTGGGAGGCTGACGGTGCCACTAGTTTGAGGCCAGCTTGGGCTACTGAGTGAGGCGTTATCGCAAAAAAAGAAAGATAGGCCAGAGACAAAGATCATTGTTCTTCTTTTTGCATTTGTGGTATATGTGTGGGAGAAGGGTGTTGTGCACATGTGTGGTCCCAAGCGGTTTCCTGTGCTCACCTGTGGCAGGTGAACTTGCCTGTGGTGGTTGGAGGGGAATCTCTGCTGCTCCATTCTTACACCTGAGTCTCTTACTGATCCCAGAGCTTGTCTTTTTTTTTTTGGTAACAAGTCCTGCCAATTCTCTGCTCCCATAGGACTGGGGTTACAGACCTGTATGGTCACACCTAGCTGTTTATGTGGGTCCTAGAGATTGAACTTGAGTGGTCTCTCGGGCCTTCTCAGGCCTGTATGCTTACTAAGGAAATGCTCATAACCACTGAGCCATCTTTCTAGCCCAAAGAATGTGCTTTAAACTTTTTTTGTACTAGAAAACATTTCAAAGCCAGTTTCCTTCTCAGCATCGTATTCGTGCTTGCTTGGATTAGGTTTGTAGTGCAAACATCTTTTTTTATATTTTTGTTTTCTACCAGTTTGTAATTTCTAATTTCTCATGTGGTATTGTCCTTGGTTTATTGTACTTAGTTATGTACGGATTAATTTTCAACATTTGGGACTTTCCTAGCTAGTTATTTGTGTTGTACATGATCAAATAACATGTCAAATTTAATTTAGGAGTGGCTGATGTTTCATAGGCCACCATGGGACTTGGTGAGCAAATGTATATAGAATGTTGGGTATTATTTTCTATAAATGTTCCTTTTGAATTAATTGTTCCAAGATGGCTAATAATGTTCTTCAGTTGTGGTGTTTTTTTTTTTGTTGTTGTTGTTGTAGTTGTTTGTTTGTTTGTTTTTCAAGGTAGGGTCTCACTCTAGCCCAGGCTGACCTGGAATTCACTCTGTAGTCTCAGAGTGGCCTTGAACTCACTGTGATCCTCCTACCTCTGCCTCCCTGAGTCCTGGGATTAAAGGCGTGCTCCACCACACCCAGCCAGTTGTGTTTTTTAAATTTGTTTTATCTTTTTGTTAATATGTATGTAGATGCATGTTTATGTGTGTGAGTACAGGTGTAGACATGTCATGGTACACATGTGGAGGTCAGAGGACAAGGTTTAGGCTGGTCCTCATTGTTCCAACTCATTTAAGAGAGGGATTCTCTCGGGCTGGGGAGATGGCTCAGCGGTTAAGGCACTTGCCTCTAGTGCCTAGGGCCCTGGGTTCAATTCCCGAGGTCCCATATAAGCCACACCCACAAGTTGGTGGCCCTGGTGTTCTCTCTGTATCTCTCTGCTTGAAAATGAATAAATAAAATATATAAAAAATACTTTAAAAAAAAGATGTGTTGGGCTGGAGAGATGGCTCAGAGGTTAAGGCACTTGCCTCCAGTGCCTAAGGCCCCGGGTTCAATTCCCCAGGACCCACATAAGCCAGACCCACAAGGTGGTGGTCTTGGTGCATTCTCTCTCTCTCTCTCTGCCTCTGCTTGAAAATGAATCAATAAAATATTTAATAAAAAAAAAAAGATGTGTTAAAAAAAAAAGAAAAAACAAAAAAAGAAAAAAAAAAGAAAAAAAATCTAGGGCTGGAGAGATGGCTCAGCGGTTAAGGCACAGGCCCTGGGTTCAGTTCCCCAGGTCCCACATAAGCCACACCTACAAGTTGGTGGCCCTGGTGCGCTCTCTCCCTCCCTCCCTCCCTCCCTCTCTCCCTCTCTCTCTCTCTCTCTCTCT
>PVHP010017556.1:0-34316 GCA_004024765.1 Zapus hudsonius | reverse complement strand
AAATAGGCCCCTGCCCTTCACTTTCCCTCCCACAGTTCTGTGTGGGCAGTCTGGCCCCTCCAGCATCCAGGCAGCCCCACAAACTTTGCCTTCCCTCCCACAGGACCATGCAGACATCCTGGTGGTGTGGACAGCCAGGCCCCTCCATTGACCAGGTAGCCCTGCACCCTTCAAATTCCCTCCCACAGGTCTGTGCGGTCAGCGACCAGGAGGCCCTGCGCACTTCTCTTTCCACAGTTCTGAGTGGACAACCAGGTGCCCTCTGGTGACCAGGGAGCCCCTGCTCTCTGTTCTCTTCCCTTTCCCTCCCACAGGTCCTTGCGGAGAGCCAGGCACCTCCTGCAACAAGGCAGCTTCATGCCCTTGCCTTTCGCTAACACAGTTGCATATGGGCAGCCAGGCTACTGCGGTCGACCCGGGCCCTTTTCCTCCCACAGTTCTGTGCAGGCAGCCAGGCCACTCTGGCCCCCAAGTGCCCTGCACCCTTCCCTTTTTCTTACAGAGTTTCTTGCAGGCAGCTAGGCCCCTCAGGTGTCCTTGCAGATCAGCGCCCTTCATTTTCCCTCCCATAAGTCAGTGCTGGCAGCCAAGCCCCACGCCCTTCCTGTTCCCTCAAACAGGTCCTTAAAAACAGTCAGGCCCCTCCTGCATCCAGGTGGCCCCACACCCTTACCTTTCCCTCCCACAATTATGTGCATGCATGCATCCAGGCCCCTCCTGCAAGGGGGGGGGACTCTGCACCCTTCCCTTTCCCTCCCACAGGTCCCTGCAGGCAGACAGGCCCCTCTTGCATCCAGGCAGCTCCACATATTTCCTTTCCCTCCCACAATCCCATGTGGGAAGACAAGCCCATCCAATGATCACAGGGACTCACGCCCTTCCTTTTCCCTCCTACAGGCATTCAGGCCCCTCCAGACACCAGGTGGCCCCACACCCTTACCTTTCCCTCCCACACTTTTCTGCTGTCAGCCAGACCCTCCAGCGACCAGGCAGCCCCATGCCCATTCCTTTTCTTCCCACAGTTACCTGCGGGCAGCCAGGCCCCACATCCTTCCCTTTCCTTCCCACACTTCTATGTGGGCAGCCATGACTCTCTGGTGACCAGGTGGCCCATGCTCTTCCCTTTCCCTCCCACAGGTTTGTGTGGGCAGCCAGGCCCCTCTGACACCCAGGTGGCCCCACGCCTTTCGCCTTCCCTCCCAGAGGTCCATGTGGGCAGCCAGGCCCCTCTGGTGACCAAGCTTCCCCATGCCCTTCACCTTACCTCCCACAGGTCTGTGAGGGAAGCCAGGCCTGTCAAGTGACCAGAAGGCCCTGTGCCCTTCCCTTTCCCTCTGTGATGGTTGGGTTTTGTTGTCAACTTGGATCTTTTTAGTAATCTTGAGTGGGTCTCTGAGGATGTTTGTAGGAAGGCAGCCTCTCAGCAAGGGGCAGGGTGCAAAGAAGCTCAAAGAAGCTGGAAGTAAACATCCTTTCCTGTGTGGGCAGTGCAGGAGGGAAATTCCAGAGACTCAGGACGCCATTAAGCCTGGGAAAGGGTTGTAAGACCCCACCCTAAGGCTATATAAAGGAGAAGAAATTCTCTTTGGCCTTCCTGCCTGTTTGCTGTTTTGTGTGTGTGGTGTTGGTGATGGGTTTCTCTCTCTGCTCGGACCTGTTAAAGGGGAGCAGCTTCTTTTGCATTCTGGAACTTCCCCTGTATCTATAGCTACAAATAAATACTTTCCTCCCCCAAATTGTGCCTGGTTTGAAGATCAATCCCAGTGTGGCTAACTACAACACCCACAGGTGTGCTCAGCCAGCCAGGCCTCCCCAGAGACAAGGGGGCGCTGCTCCCTTTCCTTTGCCTCCCACAAGTCATTGTAGAGAGCCAGGCTTCCCAGGTGTCCAGGCCTCCCCGCACCCTTCCCTTTCCCTCCCAAATTTCTGTTCGGGCAGCCAGGCCCTGTGCCCTTCTCTTTCCCTACTACAGTTCCGTGCAGGCAGCCAGGGCCTGCACCCTGCCCTTTCCCTCCAACAGGTCTGTGGCCCCTACCATGACCAGGCGATCCCTTGGCCTTTCCTTTCTTCCAACATTTCTGTGTAGGAAGCCTGGCCCTTCTGGCAACCAGGCAGCCTCGTGCCCTTCCCTTTCCCTCCCACAGTTCCTTGCACTCAGCCAGGCTCCACACCCTTCTCTTTGCCTCCCACAGTTTCATGCTGGCAGCCAGCCCCCTCCAGCAACCACGCAGACCCACGCCCTTTCCTTTCCCTCCCACAGTTACATGCAAGAAGCCAGGACCTTCCAGCAAACAGGTGGACCCGTGCCCTTTTCCCTCCCACAAGTTGTGCAGGCAGCCAGGCCCCACGCCCTTCCCTTTCCCTCACACAGATCCTTGCGGGCAATCAGGTCCCTCCTGCATCCAGGCAGCCCCATGACTTTCCCCTTTCCCTCTGACAGTTACATGCAAAGCAGCCAGGCCCCTCTGGTGAATGGGTGGCCCCACGCAGTTCCCTTTCCCTCCCACAAGTCCATGTGGGCAGCCCAGCCCCTCCAGTGTCCAGGCAGTTTTACTCCCTTCCCTTTCCCTCACATAAGTCTGTGCAGGAAGCCAGGCCCCGTGTACTTCCCTTGCCCTCACACAGGTCAGTGGGAGCAGTCAGGTGCCTCCTGTGTCCAGGCAGCCCCGCACCCTTCCCTTTCCCTCCCACAGTTACATGCGGGAAGCCAGGCCCTTCTGGTAACTAGATGGACAGGTGCCCTTTCCTTTCTCTCCCACAGGATGTGGGGACAGCCAGGCCCCACTCCCTTCCCATTCCCTCCCAGGAGTCCATGCAGGCATTCTTGCCCCTCTGGCGATCAGGCCACCCCACACCCTTCCATTTCCCTCCCAAAGTTCTGTGCAAGCATCTAGGCATTGTGTGCTTCCATTTCCCTCCCACAGTTCAATGTTGACAGCCAGTCCCCTCCGGAATCCAGGAGGTCCCACAACCTGACCTTTCCCTCCCAGAAGTCCGTGCAGGCATTCAGGCTCCTCTGGCCACCAGGTGGCCACATACCCTTCCCCTTCCCTACCACAGGTCCTTAGGAGAGCCAGGCCCCTCCCACATCCAGGTGGCCCCTGGCGCACAGCCAGGCCCCTCCAGTGACCTAGACTACTGTACCTTGCAAAGCTCATAATAGATGGAGAATTAAAAGTGTTCCATGAGAAAAGCCAGCTCTATGTATATATGAATGCAAAGCTAAACTTATTGAGAATATTAAGGGAGATAACACACATAGATGAAACAAGCAACCTTCCTTAGGAATCTGATAGAGATCAAGCACTGTAATCGTAATTATTGTGCCAAGAATAATACAGGAGGCATCAACACCCATAACCCCTCAACATGGCAGGGCTTAAGGCAAACCTCACAGTTATAACTCTGAATATAATTGGACTTAACTCCCCTATAAGAAGGCACAGATTAGCAGGGTGGATCAGAAAAACGGACCCTTCTATCTGCTGCCTTCAAGAAACACACCTCAATTCTAAAGACAGAAATCTCAGGGTGAAAGGATGGAAAACAATTTCTCAAGCAAATGGAAATAAAAAGCAAACAGGAGTGGCTACATTAATATCTGACAAAGTAGACTTTAAACCAAAATCAATTAAAAAGGACAATGAAAGGCACTTCTTATTCATCAAATGTACAATCCAACAAGAGGATATCAGTATCATTAAATGTATGCACCAAATTCAGGTGCACCACAGTTCATAAAGAAAAATTTACTCAAAAACAGAACAGAAGTGGGCTCTAATTCCATCACAGTAGGAGATTTTATTACACCACTATAATTTCTAGACAGATCATCCAAACAGAAGGTCAGCAGGGAAATAATGGAAATTACATACACCATAGACCAACTAGATCTGACAAATTTATACAGGATATTTCATCCCAAGGACATAGAATATACATTCTTCTCCACAGCCTATGCAACCTTCTCAAAAATAGACCACATTTTAGGTCATAAAGCATCCCTCAACAAATTCAGGAACATCGGCATAGCCCGCTACATCATATCACACCACAATGCATTAAAATTAGAAATTAATAATGGGAGGGGCAGCAGAAGCTATACCAATTACTGGCGTATGAAAAATATACTCTTAAACAATGAATGAGTTGTTCAGGAAATCAAAAAGGAAATTGAGAACTTTCTAGAAGTATATGATAATGAAAACACAACATACCAAAACCTATGGGACACTATGAAGGCAGTACTAAGGGGAAAATTCATATCACTAAATGCCTTCATAACAAAGACAAAGAGATCTCCTAACCAATCACCTAACCACCCATCTAAAGGAATTGAAAAAAAATAGAACAATACAACCCTAGGAGCTCAAGGCGAAAAGACCTATATCCCTAATGAACCTGATTCAAAAATCTTGAACAGAATCCTCACAAACCAGATACAACAGCACATCAAAGATATCCACTTAGACCAAGTTGGCTTCTTCCCAGGAATGCAGGAATGGCTCAACATATGGAAATCGATTAATGTAATCCAGCACATTAATAGACTTACTAGCAAAAACCACATGGTCATCTCAATCAATGCAGAAAAGGCCTTTGACAAAATTCAACACCACTTCATGCTTAAAATGCTGGAAAAGTTGGGGATAGATGGCTTATACCTCAACATAATAAAGGCAATATACAATACCCCTAAAGTCCAAATCATACTCAATGGGGAAAGACTCAAGGAGTTCCCACTTGTATCAGGAACAAGATAGGGATGTCCACTCTCACCACTACTTTTCAACATAGTACTCAAAGTTCTAGCCAAGCAATAAGACAAGAGAAAAGCATAAAAGGTTTCAAATTGGAAAGAAGTAAAACTATTCCTCTTTGCAGATGACATGATTCTATATATAACAGACTCAAAGAATAGTGTCAGTAAACTCCTAAATGTGATAAATTCCTTCAGCAAATTGGCAGAGTACAAAATTAACACAAAAAATCAGAAGCCTTCCTGTATGCTTCTGATATGCATACAGAAAAAGACATCAGAAAGACTGTTCCACTTCCAATAGCCTCAAAAAAAATCAAATACATTGAAATAGCATTAACCAAGGGTGTGAAAGACTTGTATAATAAAAACACTAAAACACTCAAGAAATAAATAGAGGAGAATGTGAAAAAAATGAAAGGATGTTTGTTGTGGTCAGCTTTCTAGATGCTGTGCAGAAAAAACGCAAACAAAAGCGGCTTGTGGAGGAATGGGTTTATTGGGCTTATGGACTCGAGGGGGGGACTCCATCCTGGCAGGGAAAACGATGGCATGAGCAGAGGAGTGGACATCACCTCCGCCACAGCACTGGAAACAGTGGCAGGAAGGTGTGCCAAATACTTGTAAGGGGAAGCTGGCTTATAACCCCATAAGCCCGCCCCCAACAACACAGCTCTAGCGAGGTTGTAATTCCTGAACTGCCATCAGCCGAAGATTGATCACTGAGAGCACATTCATTTGTTTGGGGGGACACCTGAATCAAACCATGACAATGTTCCATGTTCCTGGATAGGGAGAATTAATATAGTAAAAATGGCAATCCTTCCAAAAGCAATTTACAGATTCAATACCATGCCAATAAAAATCTCATCCTTCCCTGTCTGTCTTCCTGTCAGGATGTCTCATCCTGTCTCTCTTCAGACTGAAAAAATATCTGTGGCCATGAATAGACTGACCATACCTCCTACTGGGAGAGAACAGCAAACCAAGAAAGGAGCACTCGTGCAATGGAGAAACCTGGGCCTGGGGGAGACAATCAACAGCTTTTAAATTCAACCAAATATTCCACTTAGGGTTGGGGAGCCCCTGACTGGAACTGGGGATTCAGGGTGATAGGCACCGGATCCCGTACTCTTCGGCTCACAAGAAAAGATGCACTATGGGAGCAATTGACGGGGAGGCTACTAAAAATAGAATCTTGGCAATCCAGAATTGTGTATATTTGTTAACCTAGATTGATCTCACTCTCTGATGGAGATTGTGTTTGTATTTTTCAGGATGCAGCGAAAGCTGTGGCCCATCTAATCCTACCATCTGACAGTAAGCAGATAGCTGAGATCCTGCAAGAGATGAGCCACCACAGTCATATAATGGAGGATTCATATGGAATCCCGCAGACAATGACAGGATGAACAAGGGACCCATAGCCACAGCCATTCAATCAACACAGGATAAGCCAGGGTGACAGAAACCAACAATTTTCAACACAAAGACCCCTAAGCTCACAACCTTAAAGCAGCCTTAATACTCACCCACCACGACTCAGGGAACTGAGCAGAAGAGGGGGCGGAAAGATTGTGAGAGCCGTGGTGGGGGAGACTATCCAGAGGCATGGCACCCCTCAGTAACAACACACTTGGGCCAGGAAAACCAGGCTGAGTACTAGGCTATCCATGGTCCCCTACCACAAGGACTGATCCAGACAACCCACGGAGGAGGATATCCAGCTGATGGGGGGATGGGGAGGAGGGACATTGGGGAATTGGGGATAACAACTCCTTGTTTGCCCACTAAATAATGTAACTCATTATGGACAATAAATATATATATAAAAATTATATGGAAGGGCAAAAGGCTTCAGATAGCCAAAGCTATCCTAAGTAAAAATACTCAGGATGTATCACCATGCCCGATCTAAAGACATACTACAAGGCCATAGTAACAAAAACAGCATGATACTGGCATAAAAACAGGCAGACAGTCCAATTGAACATATTAGAAGACCCTGCCCTAATTTCCAGTAACCATAGTTACTTGATCTTTGACAAAGGTGCCAACAATGTTCACTGGCATAAAGATAGTATCTTCAACAAATGGTGCTGGACAAATTGGATAAACACATGTAAAAAAATGAAAACAGACCCACTCCTGTCACAATACACAAAGATCAACTCCAAATGGATCAGAGACCTTAACATAAGACCTGAAACCCTGAAAACCCTAGAAGAAAAAAAAAATATGAGGAACTCTCCATGAGATAGGAGTGGGGGAAAACTTCCTTAGCAAACCTTCATTAGCCCAGAAGGTACAACAATCACTTAACCAATGGGACCTCATCAAGCTCAAAAACTGCAGATCTTACTTAGCAAACTCACAAAAGAACAGAAAATCAAATGCTGCATATTCTCCCTCAGATGCAGTTCCTAACCAGGATAAGCTTAAACTCTAAACAAACCTGACAGAGAAACTATAAAAGGGGTTGAATGAATGGGGGGAGGGGCGACTTATACAATAAGCTGAACCAATAATGAATCGTAATCATAAAATCCTTATTTCCATACAGTAAGCTCTCAAGGAAGAAAGGGGTATCACCTGCTAAGATGGGCCATGAATGAAATGGGAGGAAGAATAACTCCAAGAAAAATGGATTAGACCGGGAACTCCCTGACCCAGTCATTGGTTCCTACCCAAACTGAGCTGTTGATCAAAGAGACCCACTAGGTCCCTAAAACAGGACAGAATTGTGTCAAAGCTCTTGAATTCCCACCCCAGAACAAAGGTAAGAACCTATTGCTGAAGAAACCACAGAAAGTCATCCCACAACACTGAGAGACCCTGCAAGATCCAGAATGGCAACCAGGCCCCAGATGCTAACATATGCAGTGCTGATGGTGCTACATAAGTGGCCAGGGGAAATTGGTCAATAATATTTGTAGAAAGCAGAGACCAATGATATACAAGGCAGACTATTGCTATGAAAAGGCTTTACATACTTAATCCTGGGAGAGATCAGTGAGCCAAGAAGTGATCACTTGGGTAATAGAGAGGCAGCATAACCTGTGGAGAGTGGTCAACAGCTTTCAAATTGGCCAAGAAATCCACTCAGTGTCAAGAGCCTTTAACTGGAATTGGGACTCGGGTCAAAATCCTATAGGAACCAAAACCTTGGGCACCCAAGGAGAAACTCCCATTACTAGAGAACTACAGAGAGGCTAATCCCAATAGAATCTTGCAAATTAGAAATGTGTGTTGCATTTAACCCATATTGACCTCACTCTCCAATGGAGATCCTGTTTGTTTATATTTTTCAGAAGGCAGTGAGAGAGCCAAGGTCATTCCAACTCCACCAAAGAGCTACAGGTGGAGGGCTGACATCCTGGAAAGACAGGAACCACCCCAGGCTTATTGTGTAGGCCCCAAATGAAACCCTGGAGAGAGTGAGGTATAGCAAGAGATCTATCAGCTCAGCTAATCAGTCAACCCAGGATAAGCCAGTTTGACAGACACCAACAATTTCCAACATGACCTAAAGCAGTAGTACAGAGGCCATAAAGATCTCAACAATAAAGCAGTCTTAAATCTCACCTACCATGACTCAGGTAACTAAGCGGACAAGGGGATGGAAAGAGTGTGAGAGTCGTAGAAGGGGAGAATATCCAGAGACATTGCCCCCCTCAGCAACAACACACAAGTGGGGGGAAACCTGGTTGCTGGTTGTGCTATCCATAACCTCCTACCCCATGGAATGAACCAGTATGCCCACTGATGAGGATACCCAGTGGACTGGGGACAGGGAGGAGGGAATCTGGGATACCAATGTAATATTCACTAATACAGTGTATCTAATTTTTGGACAATAAAATATCAAAAAATAAGTAAAATAAAATAAAATTCTTCATGATATATATATATATATATATATATATATATATATATATATATATCTTGTATAGATATCCTCAGAAAAATAAAGAGAAAAAGGTGTATTAAAAAGTGTGCAGTGTCATAACACCTATAATCACAGCACTGGGGAGGCGGAGATAGGAGTATCCCCTAGGCTTGCTGGCTAGCTTGTCTAGTTAATTTAGTGAGCTCTGAGTTCAGTGAGACATACAGTTTCAAAAAGCAATTTGGATCCAGCACTCTGAAAGCAGAGGTAGAAGGATTTTGGTGAGTTCAAGGCCAGCCTGGGACTACAGAGTGAGCTCTAGGACATTCCGGAGTAGAGTGAAACCCTACCTTAAAAAAATAGAAAATTGGAAAGTAAGGTGGAAAAAGATTGAAGATGGCACCCAATATAGATCCACAACCTCTACATACATGTGCACCCACATGTACATGCATCCCCACACATATACAAATATGCATATGCTATGAAAATTACACACACATACATAAGTTCAAAATAATGAACAAACCAAAAGGCTTAAATGGAGCTGGAGAAATGGCTCAGTGGTTAAGGTGCTTGCCTGCAAAACCTGACAATCTGAGTTCCAGTTCCCAAGTAAAACCACATGCACAAAGTGGCACATGCATCTGGAGTTTATTTGCATTGGCTAGAAGCCCTGACACTCCTCTCTCTCTCTCTCTCTCTCTCTCTCTCTCTCTCTCTCTCTCTCTCTCTCTCTCTCTCTCTCTCTCTCTCTCTCTCCCTTGCAAATAATTTTTTTTTGGTTTTTTTAAGTAGGCTATCACTCTAGCTGAGGCTGACCTGGAATTCACAACTCATGGTCATCCTCCTACCTCTGCCTCCCGAGTGCTGGAAAAGGTTTAAAAAAAAAAGACTTGAGGAATACAATGCCTATAATACCAACATTCATAAGACATGGCATTCTAGGCCACCCAGGGCTACATGGCAAGACCTTGCTTATAAAAAAGCAAACAAAGAATAGGGTAGGAGGTAGCCTAATGCCAAGACAAATTGTTCTGGCCTATAAATCCCTAACACAGCCATTGGTTATTTCCCACAATGAGCTGTTGATTAAAGAGACCCATGAGGTCCCCAAAATATGACAGGCTCATGTCAAATCTCTTGAATACCCACCTAAGGCAAAAGGTAAGACCCTATTGCTGAAGATACCACAGACTGTTATTGTACAATACCGAGAGACCCTGCTTAATACAGAATGGTATCCAGCCCCCAGATGGTAGCACGTGTAGTGCTGGAAAGCATTACATGAGCTGCCAGGGGGAAAAGACCAAAGTTATTCTGAGAACACAGAGGTCATAGATATACAACACTGAATGATGCTACAAGAATGCTGAAGACACAGCTATATGTTAGAGACCAGTAAGCCAAAAAGTGCTCATCCATGTAATGGTGGCGCTAAAAATTGGTGGGTAATCAATGGCTTGCTAATTGGCTAAGAGATCTGCTCAGTGACAGGTAACCCTTAACTGGAACTGAGATCCATGGAAAAACCATATGAGGATCAAGAACCTGGGCTCCGAGGGGAAACCCCCACTAACCAGAGATCTACTGATCTCACTATCCATTTGAGATTCTGTTTGTATGTTTCAAAAGGCAGTGAGAACCATCAACAACAGAATCCCACCAACAGGACCTGAGATGTTGCCTGTCACCCAGGCAGGAGATGAACCACCCTTACCTTATGATATTGAGCCCAAACAAAACCTTTGAAGAAGTGGTGAGATGAGCAAGAGACCGCTTCCACAGCAAGTCATATGACCTGTGAAAGGATAATGGAGACAGACACTGAGAATACTTAACACAATCCAAAGCAGAAATCCAGAGACTCTTAAGAAGTTAACAGTAAAGCAGAACTAAAGCTCACCCACCATGACTCAGGGTTCTGAGTGGAAGAAGGGATGCAAAGAGTATAAGAGCCATGGTGAAGGAGGACATCCAGATCCATCATCCCCCCTCAGCAACAACACACAAAGAAGGAAAAAAAAAAACTGGCTGCCTCTTGTACAATCCATAACCCCCTATCTCACGGACTGGTCCAGCAAGCTCACTGAGGAGGGACCCCAGTGGTTTGGGGATAGGGAGGAGGGAAATGGGGGTACCATCATAAAACTTGCTCATACAGTGTATCTAAGTATTGACAACAAATATGGGAAAAACAAATAAAATAAAATATAAAATGTTGTGGACATACTTCAGTTGCTAAACACTAAGAAAACATGTTGGAACTGAGCTGAAAGCCTCCTCCCTACTAGCTAGCTGTCACCATAGAGGAAAGTGTTATGAAAACTACTGTGGGAGAAAAGCCATGACCAGTCTTACCCAGCAGTGGAACCTGTGAACTTTTCAACCATCCAGTCAGGCATAAGCCCATTGATGCAATAGTGGCATGATTTTTATAGGTGTAACCAATTGCTCTCTGATTAGATTTGAGATCTGCTCCACAGGAGAAAGTCAATGTCTGGTACTAAAAACCTATTCTAAAAGCCTAGGGCATAAGCCCTAGAGAAGAAGATACTATTGTTGATGGGCTAAATAGATATGTTGAGCTCACCAAATTGCCCTCTGAATACTCAGGTTTATGTTCATGTAGTGCTGCTCTCACATTTGATCAGAGAAGCTTCTTTTCACAGATGGCAGTGACTACAGGGGAGACACAACACTCATTAAAGTGTTGAGAAGAAGTGACAGTTAAATGCTCAGCATTAAATGAAACATCCCTTTCACATTCACCAAGACTCAGAGAACATTGCAGAAGAAGTGATTGAAAAATTATAAGAGCCAAGATGGGTAAGAGCACTTTGGAACATTGTATTCCAGACTGTTGCATTCATGACCTCCCAGAAGCTATCTTTGCCTGCACAATATTGGCCCATCATCATGTATGATGAAGGAAAGCAAAAGAAAAAAAGAAAGAAAGACATCAAAATAGAAGGAGGCGTAGTTAAAATATAAACAAAACATAAAACATAAAGTATGTTAGACAACATGATACAAATATAAACAAGGGTTCTGGCCAATAAGGCCCTGGAAGGACATCCAGACCAGAATAAATCAGTAGGGTGTATATGCTATAAACAAATTACATAAGGGTTTTTGGTGTCTTGCCTCTTTTATTATTCCTGGTATAAATATCTTCTTAGCTTTAGTGTGGGGGAGGATTTTCCTAAATTAAGTACATGGTAGTGGGCCTTTTCCTGAATAAATTATTTTGCATTTATCCATGGTTCCCAGGATGTTTTTAAATTTTCTGTGCCTTGCAATCTGCCCTCCCTGGCTGCAGAACCTGGAACTCACATTTGGCGTAGTTGGCAGTATTAAGTTTTCCCTCGCAGATTCAGCTAAGGTGGTTGAGGGTGAGGCAGACAAGAAGAAGCTCTAAAGTGGGAAATGGAAGTATGAGAAGAGCACCTAGAGGCATGAGAATGTAGATTGGATCAGAAGCTTTGTTATGGCCCCTCTACTGAGGGTGTGGTGGTTTGATTCAGGTGTCTACCATACGCTTATAAGTTCCAAACAACTGATCCCTAACTGATGACAATATGGGAGTCAGAGTCTTTCCGGAAGTGGTGTTGCTGGGAGCTGGCTTATGGGTGTTGTAGTCAGCTTCTTCTTGCCAGTGTTCAGCTCACTCTCCTACTGCTATTGTCCACCTAATGTTGGTCAGGAGGTGATATCCAGCCTCTGCTCATGCCAGGTTTTCCTCTACCATCTTGGAATTTACCCTCAAGTCTGTAAGCCAAAATAAACCCTTTCCTCCCACAAGCTGTTTTGCTCAGGTGCTTTGTGCCATCAATACAAAGGTGACTGCAACAGAAAGTGGGTCTGACTCCATGGAGGTCCCTGCTTTTGTGATTTTTGGTCACACAGAAGACTGAGTATCCCATACACTGTGACTGAGCTCCATGAGAGCAACAGTGATCAGGAGATCCTGTCCCAACCTGGATAGTCTTTGATCCTATGGGATTAAACCCTAGATAGCATGTTGCTGACCATTATTGTAAAGGAAAATGTGACATGCATAACCATGCACCCCTCTCTGAGACAGCAGTTACAGGTTTCATGATAGAGCGCAGGTGAGAACTCCCAATGGGATGAATGTCAATAGTTGCCCAAGAAATGTGGGCCAAGACCCAGGGAAGTGCCAAGTAGGTGCATGTACAAGATTTTGTGGCTACCAGTGGCTCTGACTTCATTCTATTGGACTCAGGATGGGCAAAGTTTCCTGGTTAGGGGGGGAATCTCAGATAATCCAAGGCTTCATATCGAACTAACAATATATTGGTAGCCCACAAATGTCCAATGTGTGTAGCCCTGGTTGACACGGGTGTCGATTGCATATTGTTACATGACAATCAAGAATAGTTTCCTAGAATGACTTCATACACTGATGGATAAGGGGCCAAACCATTAAGGTAAAGGTGGCTCACACCCAGGCCATATACAGTGTATATGATCCTGATGGATGATGACATTCTGGGAGTGGACATCTTGGCTGGACTTGTCACTTTACTAATGACAGTGGGTGAATTCCAGTTCATGGTGTGAACGGTGAAACCAGTGGTAGAATGATGTTCCCATATGCCCCCCTTAGTATTACTTGTTTCCACTGAAACAATATTGACTTCCTGATAGACATCTGTTGTGTAGCCCATTCATTCAAATTGAAATATCTCTTCTGAAGAGAGGAAGGAGGCTCTGATTTAGGAAGCCAACTCTGGGAGACAAGAAACTTAAAGGTCACTCAACCACTTCCAAGGTTGGGTTAATCAGAAACTAAAACATCCTTCCTAGGTGGGGCAGGAAGGAAGTTCCAGAGACTTAGGAAGTCAGTAAGTCTGGGAAAGGGTTGCAAGACCCTGCCCTATAGCTATATAAAGGGAAAACAACTGCTTCAGGAGGAGAGACTCTCCGATAGAGCTGCCTATGTGTTATGTAGTGTGCTCGAGACTATTTGATGGAGCTGCCTGCAAGTGGTACAGTATGCTCCAGAGATGCAGCTTCCATGCATTGTTATTTATGCTGGTGATTCAGCTGCACTTGAGTTGAAGCAGCTATGGAGAGGTGGTATCTAGGATGGGATGACACTTTTTGTGGTGAGGCTACCTTTGAGGCACCCAGGCTCCTGTAAGCAACCCCTCACTCTGCTCTGTAAATAACCCCAATAAATGCAAAACTGATTGGATGTAATCATGCTTTGGTCTGTCATCTCTGCCCTGTCAGGGGAGAAGATGTGTGTTTGCCACGTTACCCCAGGGAAAAGGTTTCTCAAGATAACTTGAATAGATTAAGCAGAGCCTGAGAACCCACAAAGCTGGAGAACATGCTGAGCCTAACAACTGTTGTGGGCTTTAATCCAGGGTCATACGGAAGAAGTCAGATACTTATTACATGTTTCCCTATATTATGTTAACCTCTGAGTCTCTTGTAGATTTAGATGTTGCTGTCTTGAGCCTGAAATCTGCCCTAACATCATGGGGATGGACCATGAATGTATTCAAAGTGTAGGGGCCAGAGTCTTCTGTCATATTCCTGAGAGTTGTCTAGTTGGATAAGACCAAAGGGATTCCAGAAACCACTATGGACAAGATCCAGGCTTACTTTAACCAATAACCATGAAACAGTTGCAAACTCTTGTACAGCTGTTAGGATATTGGAAGATAGTCATGTCTCACTTGACCCAGATATTTTGATATCTCTACAGCCTATGCAAAAAGGTGAGCACCTGGTATTAGATGAGTAAGGTCGAGCAGGTCTACATGGCTGCCAAGGTTAGAGTGGTACAAACACAATCATTACAGACTATATATTTCACCCAGCCTATCAAATTATATTTCATTCTTTTTTTAAAAAAATCAATATCTTTATTGACTAAAATTAGATACATTGTATTAGAAAACATTATGTTAGTATCCCCATTTCCCTCCTCCCTGTCCCCAATCCACTGGGTATCCTCCTCGGTGGGCATACTGGGTCAATCCATGGGGTAAAGGTTATGGATAGCACAGGAGGCAGCCAGGTTTCCCCCCTTTGTGTGTTGTTGCTGGGGGGGGCAATGTCTCTGGATATTCTCCCCCACCATGGCTCTTACACTCTTTCTGCCCCCTCCTCTTCTTAGTTCCCTGAGTCATGGTGGATGAGTTTTAAGACTGCTTTATTGTTGAGATCTTAAGGGCCTCTGTACTTCTGCTTTAGGTTGTGTTGGAAATCAGTGTCTGTCTTGCTGACTTATCCTGGGTTGACTGATTAGTTGTGGTAATAGGTCTCTTGCTTATCCTGTCACTCTCTCAAAGGTTTCACTTGGGTCCAACACAATAAGCCTGGGGTGGTTTGTCTCTTGCCAGGATGTCGGCCCTCCGCCTGTAACTCGTTGGTGGAGTTGGAATGACCTCGACTTTCTTGCTGCTTTCTGAAAAATGCAAACAGAATCTCCTTGGAGACAGAGATAAGTATGGGTTAAATGAGACACACATTTCTAATTTGGCAAGATTCTATTGGGATTAGCCTCTCTGTAGTTCTACTCAGTGTTGAGAAGCCCTTAACTGGAATTGGGACTCAGGGAAAAATCCTGTGGGAACCAAATACTCGGGCCCCCAAGGAGAAACTCCCATTACTAGAGAACTACAGAGAGGCTAATCCCAATATATTTCATTCTTTACATATCTGGAATGGGCTGGGTTTTGTGGCAAAGGATGAATAAACACTAGGTGTCCATTGAATTCTGGTCTCAGCTATGGAAGAGGGAAGGAGTTAGATATGTTCTTACAGAGAAAGAGCTAGCTCCAGTATACTCCATCCTACAGGCTTGTGAATCCATCACTGGGCAAAGTAATGTCCTTGTACAAACTGCATATCCTGTCATCAAAGGGTGGTAAAATTCTGATTGATGACCTCCAACAAAAGAGCAACTCAGATGCCTACATTGGACAACTGTGTGTGGGGGGGGGGTATACTTGGAGCAACAAGGAATGTTATGTAGTAGTCCCCTGTCAGCAGAACTCCAAGAAGTCTTTGTTCCTGTAAAGTTTGTAACATCCGCTGATCTCACTATAACAACTGCAGGCAGTGCAAAACCTAGCCCATACAGAGAGGGGACACTACTTGAGGACCACCTGAGGCCTGGGATACTAATAGATCAAACAGTGGGTGACAGTTGAAACTGACAGCTGTAGATGTACAACTGCCTGCTGATACCCTCTGGGTTGAACAGGAAAAGGACAGTCAATGATGTGGAATGTGAGCTGTATGGCTGGTAATAGAGCCTTCTAAGCCCAAGAGGGTTAGTCTATCTATAATGGCATGCTGTTGTTCCCTATAATATTGTTGTGGCTTATGGGCCCAAGGGGCAGCCCTATGGACTAAACCCAAGTAAGCACATGCTGTACAAAGGGGTGGGGTGTAAGGAGGACATAAAAGCCCAAAGTATGTTAGAAAACATGATGCAAATATAAACAAGGGTAATGGGCCAAGACGGTCTGGGCCATGTCCAGGCAAGAATGAATCAGCAGAGTGCACATAATGTATACAAATTACATAAGGTTGGGCTGGAGAGCTGGCTCAGAGGTTAAGGCACTTGCCTCCAGTGCCCAAGGCCCTGGGTTCAATTCCCCAGGTCCCACATAAACCAGACTCACAAGGTGGTGGCCCTGGTGTTCTCTCTCTCTCTCTCTCTCTCTCTCTCTCTCTCTCTCTCTCTCTCTCTCTCTGCTTGAAAATGAATAAATAAAATATATTAAAAAAAAAATAAGGCTTTCTGGCATCTTGCCACCTTTGTTATGATTGGTATAAATACCATTTTGGCTCTGTTGTAGTGAGCCTTTCCCTGCATAAAGCATGTTGCATTTACCCATGGTTCCCAGGATAGTCTTTAAATTCCCTGTGCCTCATGATTCATCCTCCCTGACTGAGAGCTCAGACCTCACAGAAGAGAGAAAGGGGTTCAGTGGAAGAGGTCTGGGGGAGGGAGACATCAGAGAGTGATGGAGGGAATTATGATCAAAACACATTATGTACATATATAAAAATTGTCAATAAAAAATAAATGGCTTGCGAAACATGGAAACTCCAAGGAACAATTTTCTGGCCAGCATTGTTAGCATTAGATTCATGGACCACCAACCTCAAAATTGCCTAGGGAGAATTTTTAAACATATACAGTCTCAACCCTGCAAAGCTAGACTTATTGAATATGCATTTTAACCAGTTCCTTAACTATTAGGGATATGGACAGGAAGGAAGACAAGAAATGGTAATAGAAGGTGTGATTATGACCAAGAACGATTAATGAAAATGTCATAATGCAATCTATTGCTTGGAAATCCATGCTCTTCTCTCATACACTCATAATAGCCTCCAGGTAATTCCACTGCACAATGAATTTAGAAGCCCATCGTTCTTATATGCATCTAAACTTCTTAAAGCAGTGAACATAGTCATAATCACTTAGGGTAATCTCAGAAATAGATACTAGCCTAATACCTGTAAATCCCTTGCTCTGCAATTGTTATGAATTTTAAGGTTCCCAGGTGATTTCAATGAGTGGCCATAGTCATGAGCCACTGGTTTAGAGAAAACAACCTCTCAACATAGATGTTCCTCCATCCCATGTCATGAAGGTCTGGGTTGGTCTAGAAACTCATTATGTTGATCATGCTGGCCTCAAATTTGCTGAACTCCTCTCCTGCCTCTGCCTCTCCCTCTCAATTACTGGGATAACAAGTGTAACCAGGCCTAGCCTTCTCATTTCATGTTCTATTAAGATCTGAGAGATAGTTTAGTCAGTGACATGCTTGCCTTGCAAGCATGAGGACCTGAGTTAGATCTCCAGAACCCATGCTTTGAAAAAGCTGAGGTCAGGTGTGGTGGCTTATGCCTTTAATCCTGACAGTCCGCAGGCTGAGATTGGAGAATTGTCATGAGTTTGAGGCCAGCCTGTGCTACAGTCTGAGTTAAGGTCAGCCTGGGCTAGGGTGAGACCCTGCCTTAAAAAGTAAGGGTTGCCATGACAGCAGCCAGAGTAAATAAGCCCCTGTCCCTGTGAGCATCTGACACCCAACCCTGCCCAGGTCATTGCAGCAGGGCTCTCTGCTTGGCCAAGGGGTGCCAGAGTTGCAGCCTGGAAAAATTTCACCACCAGGCTCCCCAAGGCCCGAAGCCCACATCCTGCCCTCAAGCCCTGCCAGCCATGTGGTCCCCATGCCCCTATCAATCAGCACCTGACCACGGGCAGTGAGCAGGCCTGAGGGAGTAGAGGCCCTGTGATCAGGCCAAGGAGATAGGAGTTCTGGGGTCCCGGCCACCTGCCCCACCCTATGAAGCTGAGGCCCTGTTTTGTCCTGCTGACAGCTGATGCCAGTGGCCAGAAGGTCTTCACCAACACGTGGGCAGTGCACATTCCAGGAAGGCCAGCAGTGGCTGAGAGCATGGCACAGAAGCATGGCTTCCATCCACAACCTGGGCCAGCTCTTCAGCAACTATTACCACTTCTGGCATGGAGCAGTGACAAAGAGGTCCCTGTCACCACACTGCCTGCACAGCTGGCTGCAGAGGTAGCCTCAAGTCAAGTGGCTGGAGCAGCAGGTGGTGAAGCAGAGAGCCAAAAAGGATGTGTATCAGGAGTCCAAGACCCCAAGTTCCTCCAGCAGTGGTACCTGTCTGGAGTGGCTCAGCAAGCCCAGGGCTTCACAGGCATGGCATTGTGGTCTCCATCCTGGGCAACATCATTGAGAAAAACCCTCTTGATTTTGCAGGCAATTATGATCCTGGAGCCTGTTGTGCTTTCAATGACCAGGACCCTGACCCTCAGCCTCGTGTACACAGATGAATGACAACAGGCATGGCACACGGTGTGCAGGGGAGGTGGCTGAGGTCGCTAACAATGGTGTAGCCTACAATGTTAGCATTGTAGAAGTGCTCTGCTGGACAGCGAGGTGGCTGATGCGATAGATGCATGCTCACTGGGCCTGAACCCCAACCACATCCACATCGACAGTGTCAGCTGGGATCTGGAGGATGATGGCAAGACTGTGGATGGACCAGCATGCCTCGCTGAGGAGGTCTTCTTCTGGGGAGTTAGCCAGGGTTGAGGTGGGCAGGGCTCCATCTTTCAACTCAGGGGACAGGGCTGGGATCATGACAGACACCACTGTGATGGCTACACCAACAGCATCTCCACGTGTCCATCAGCAGTGCTACACAGTTTGGCAATGTGCCCCTTACAGCAAGGCTTGTCGTCCACACTGGCCACCACTGACAGCAGTGGCAACCAGAATGAAAAGCAGGTGGTTGGCCCTGACTTGAGGCAGAAGTGCACAGAGTCTCACATGGGCACCTCAGCCTCTGCCCCCTTTGCAGCTGGAATTAGCACTCTCACCCTGGAGGCCAATAAGAACTTCACTTGGAGGGATATGCAGCACCTGCTGGTACAGGCCTCTGAGCCAGCCCACCTCAATGCTAATGACTGGGCCACCAATGGTGTGGGCTGGAAAGTGAGCTATGGGCTCTTGGATGCAGGTGCCATGGTGGCCCTGACCCAGAAACAGACAATGGTGGCCCCCCAGAGGAAGTGTATCATCGACATCCTTCTGGAGCCCAACGATACTGGCAAACAGCTGGAGGTGGGCAAGACTGTAACAGCATGCCTGGGTGAGCCCAGACACATCACTTGGCTGGAGCATGCTCAGGCCCAGCTCACCCTGTCCTACAATCACCAGGGTGACCTGGCCATTCACCTCATCAACCCCATGGGGACATGCTCCACCCTGCTAGCTGCCAGGACGCTTGACTGCTCGGCAAATGGGATTAATTACCGGATTTCATGACAACCCATTCCTGAGATGAGGACCCTCTGGCAATTGGGGTTCTGGTGACTGAAAACACCAGTGAAGCAAGCAGGTATGGGACACTGACTAAGTTCACTTTTGCACTATATGGCACGGTCCCTAGAAGGCCTCCTGAAAGCAGAAGCTGCAAGACCCTCACATTCAGCCAGGCCTGTGTGGTGTGCGAAGAAGGCTTCTCCCTGCACCAGAAAAGCTATGTCCAGCATTGCCCACTGGGCTTCACACTCCAAGTCATTGATACACACTACAGCACCAAAGAACAACATGGAAACCATTGGTGCCAGTGTCTGTGCCCCCTGCCACTTATCCTGTGCCTCATGCCAGGGCCCTGCCCCTACAGACTGCTTCAGCTGCCCTAGCCACACCTCCTTGGACCCTGTGGAGTGGACATGCTCCTGCCAAAGCCAGAGCAGCCCGGAACCCCAGCAGCAGCCACCCACCCAGGTTGCCCCCAGAGTTGGAGGTGGAGCTGTGGCTCCAGGCTGTGCCTTCATCATACTGATCTTCATCACTGTCTTCCTGGTATTGCAGCAGAGCTCCAGCTTCAGCTTCTGGGGGGTAAAGATGTACACCATGGACCATGATTTCATCTCCTACCAAGGGCTCTCCCCTCCCAAATCCTAGCTGTGGAGTGCCCATCTAACTCAGAAGAGGAAGAAAGCCAGGGCAAAGGACTGCCTTTATCAAAGACCAGAGAGCACCCTTTGACCAGCCCACTGCCCATGACCTCAAGCTGATCCCCTCCTTGGGCACTTTTTAAATCACCAAAGTTTTTTTTTTTTTTTTTTTAATCTTGGGTCTAGATTTGGACCCTAGCTGCAAGGCAAGATGGGCAGAGCGTTTCCCACCCTACCTGGATGCCTGATATGAGGCACCAGGATCAACTGGGTGGGGAGAAAGCCTCTCCTCACCCCAAGCACCCCTCCATGTGGAGAAAGGAAAGAAACCTTTAGGGCAGCTTTCAGAGGCCCAGACCCCAGCCAGAGTTCATGCGGAGTGAAGAGGTGCAGCCTTTTTGGGGGGGGGGGGTCCCGACCAGGCTGCAGTTTTTCCCCTTCCCTGTTCCTCTAAAGTAATAATGGTCCCCATCCAGGCAGCAGGGAGGCTGGCTAGGAAGTAGTTGAAAGAGAAGGCCACCTCTCTAAGGACTTTTGCATCCCTAACACTCCCTGTCCCCATGCTGATGATCCCTGGCAGAAGCCACTATCATAGGAAAGGACAGAGGCAGAACAGGCGCCTCCTGAGTGTGTGCATGCCCCTAGTGCATCTGTGAAGCCTGGTTGAAGCTCTATTGGCCCGTGCTGGTGTTCTGACCACTCTCTTCAACCCCCAGGACCCAAGGCCCTGGTTTCTGAGTCCCGGGCTGCATGGGCTGTTGGCACTCAGTCCCACAGCTCCAGAGAGGGTGGTGAGGAGGGATGGTGGCCAGCCAGCCTCTCCAGCCTCACACCTGATGCTGATTTCCCCTGTGGGGATCTCAGCAGCTGTTTGAGGATACATTTTCACTTTGTGATGATTTCACTTGAGATGCTGATATTTTTAATGGGAGTAGCAACAGGACCACCCACCTCCTCACACCTGTGTCCACCATGCTCTTCCTGTGGCTGCCCAAGCTACAGCGTGTAACTGCAGAGTGGAGTAGCAGAGCCCCCCCCCCTCCTAAAAATGCAGGCCAGCCAGGTGGGCTCTAAGAAAGGGGTCATGGTGGGAGGGGTAGGCTGACGTCTGTGTTTCAAATGGGGCTTGTGCCAAGGGCTTATGGATCACTGGCTATCTAAGTGCCAGAGGTGGGCAGGTGGTGGCACCACGCCCCTTCTAACACTGTGCCCTGTGAAGAAAGTACTGACCTATGATGCACCCTAAACACCCTCTTCTAACGTGCCTTTTGCACCCCTCCCATTAGGACAATTAGTCTCCTTCCACCTGGGAGCCCCCTATTCTTTTCCCTAGCCCTTCCTGGTACCCAGTCACCTACCCAGGGGTGCCCCCTCTCCTATCCACCCGCCTTGTGGCCATACCTGCTGGTTTTGTAAGATACTGAGTTGGTGCACAGTGATTTTTTTCCTTGTAATTTAAACACACCCAGCATTGTTGGTTCTATTTAATGGATATGAGATAATATTAGAAGTTTTAAAGTAATTAAATGTGCAGACTATGAAAACCAAAAAAGTGGGGGAGGGGTGGATGGGGCCAAAGAGATAGCTCAGCAGTTAAGGCAATTGCCAGAAAAGCCTAACGACTAGGGTGCAAAGTTCCCACTTAAGCCAGATGCACAAAGTGGTGCATGCATTGCATCTGGAGTTCATTTGCAGTGGCTAGAGGCCCTGGTGTGCCCATGCTTTCTCTCTGTGTCTCTGAATCTCTCTGCTTGCAAATAAACACACAAGATATTTAAAATAACTAAATAAGGGCTGGAAAGATGGTTCAGTTGCTAAAGGCACTTGCTTACAATACCCGATGACCCAAGTTCAATTCCCCAGTACCCACATAAAGCCCGATATACAATATGGTTCATGTGTCTGGTGCCCATTCCCTCTCTCTCCCGTCTTCTCTTTCTCTGCTTAAAATAAATAAAAATAAAAAGTTGGGTGTGGGGGGAATATAACCATAATTCTAGCACTGGGGAGACAGATCCTTGAGGCTCACTGGACCGCCAGTGTAGACTACTTCTCAAGTCTCAGGCCAATGAAAGACCTTGGATCAAAGTAAGGTGGACAATATCTCGGGAATGACACCCAAAGTTAGTCTACTAGCTCCACAGGCAGGTGTATTGCATGCACACCCACAGACATGCACACATGAACACATGAACACACACACAAGTACAGAGAGAGAGAGAGAGAGAGAGAGAATTATCTGATGATTACATAAAGGTGAAGACCCAAACAGCTGACTTTTGATTTACTACTCATTAATTTCCTCCCAAAGAAACAAGATTTGTCCAAAGTAGTCCCTAAGTTCATATCTCCAGCTACATAAAAAGGTTCAAATCCATTTATGTGACTCAGATGTGATTGGTGAACAACAATCCATCCTCCTGTGACTGCAGTTGTTGCTTGTTGTCATAATAGGTAAGCAACTGTATAAATTACCTCTCATCCAAGTCACAAAGTATGTTTGCCAAAAGGATTTCTTCTAAAATTGTAAATGTGAAAATAGAGTGCACAGAAAGAAATTGAGTTTGCTCCAAAGGGCTTTGACTGCACCATTAAGATGCCTTAGAAGGAGATTAGCAATCCATCTGGTGTGTTTGCTCATCATTTAGTGTCATTTTGGGGCATTTCTAAAGCAGTGACAGTCACGGTGGGGAGGAAGAGGAGGAGGTTCCAGTGGCCATTAAGACAATAAACCAAGAGGCTGTGGTTATCAGGGCATGCAGCTGGGGGGTGCTCCACCAGCTATGACCTCAGTTCAGTGATAACTGCAAAAGCTCCAAAGCTTAATAAAAATCAATGGTTGGACTCCAATGCCAAGGGATTTGTTAAAGCATTGTCAAGAGCTTCAGGTCAGCTTCTCTCTACGAAACAACTCTGTATCCTCCCATAAAATTTTTCTCTCTCGGGCTGGAGAGACTCAGCAGTTAAGGCACTTGCCTCCAGTGCCTAAGGCCCCGGGTTCAATTCCCCAGGTCCCACTTAAGCCAGACCCACAAGGTGTTGGCCCGGTGTTCTCTCTCTCTCTCTCTCTCTCTCTCTCTCTCTCTCTCTCTCTCTCTCTCTCTCTCTCTCTCTCTCTCCCTTCTCTCTCTCTCTGCTTGAAAATGAATAAATAAAATATTTTTTTAAAAAATTTTCTCTCTCTCCTGTCCTCCCACTCATTAAAACTAAGATATAAATATGGCCATAATATTGTAAATAAATCATGCTTTAGCATAATCAGTTCCAACTTATGTAAAATAATTTAGAAGTGAGTGTATCATTTTCAATGGCATTCTGTTTTACTGTCAATAGAAAATTCTAGTCCCTGAAGTAACTCTGTTGGTAGTGAGATGGACTACACTTCTTATCTTGAAAGTTAGGATGTTTGTTTACTTCCTCAAAACATCTCTCAAACCTGAAAGCTTAGTCACTAGGATGATTTTGCAAAGTGACAGAAATGGTCAAAGATTATACAGAGTAAATAAAAGCATGTGTTCGTAATGAAAAATGCATATTTCCTGGTACCTAAAACATTCAATGAAACAAGGAACTAAGGCTCCATAGGTGAAGCATACTACTGATGAATGTGGGAAATGTTCATTTTGGTTCTTAATTTAGAGATCATATGCCTTGCCTTATTTTGTTTGCTCAGAATTGGAAAGTTATCCTGAGGTTTCAATGAAAGTCCACAAAAGAATGTGAAGTCCATGAACAAAGGGTATGATATCTTTTTATTGACCTAACTCCATTATATGAATTAGTATCTTGCAAATAGAAAATGTTTAGTAAACATATTCTGGGGCTGGAGATGCAGCTCAGTTGGTTGAAAGCTGGCCTAGCATGCACAAAACCCTGGGTTTAATCCTATATCCATTACTTTATTGTTGCTGGGACAAAATATCCAAACAGAAGCAGCTTAAATATTAAAGGGATTTTTTTTCAGCTTAGAATTCCAAGGGGAAGTCCATCATGGTGGGAAAAGCATAGTAGGAGCAGGAACCTGACATTACATCATCACAACAACAAGGAAGATGTAGATAGAGAACAGCAAGTAGGGTTGGACTATAAAACCTAAAAGCCTATCCCCAATGATACACTTTCCCCAGCAGATTCCACTTCCTAAAGGTTCCACAACCTTCCAGGACAGTAATACCAACTGGAAATTATCCAAACCCATGTGTCTATGAGAGACATTTTACATTCAAACCATCTCAGAATCCCAACACTACATAAACCAGGTGTGATAACACAGTCTTGTAATACCAACATTTGGGAAGTAGATAAGAGGTTCAAGGTCACACTTTGCTACACAGTGACATGTAAGCCAGCCTGGGATACAGGAGACTATGTCTCAAAAATAAATCTTAGAAGATGCTGTTACCTGAATAAGATCTGTACTATATTGGGTCTGTCAGCATTCCATTGTGAGAGGGGATTCACAAGGATGACCCCTACCTTACGAGCTATTAAGAGTTAATGATTGCTTGAGAGGAGGAAAGATGTTCATTTTACTCAGTAGTATAACCACTGGAAAGTTGCCTGTGTTCTATAAATAACCCCCATGCATGCTCATGCATGTAATTCTAATGAAATTCACTTGGTCATAAAAAATGACATGAATGTAGGAAGGGGACTATTGGGGAAGAAAAAGCTCAGAGTGGAAAGGGGATATGACAGAGTAATAGGGGATGAATATGACTAAAGTACATTATATACATGTATCAAAATATCATAATGAAACACATATATAATTACTATGCTGATAAAAACTTAAAATAGTAAATTAATAAATATGTACTGTTCTTGTTAATTGAAAAGTAATCTGAGTTTACAACCCAGGTCACTGCTATAGGCATTTGCTCAGCTATTCCTATTAACAAGATTGAAATAAATAGATGGTTCCAATCTTCCTATGTTCCTTGGCCTTGGCTCCACTTTCTTGAGAGCTTGTTTAGAGGTTATAGAAAGGAATGCAGCTATTTGGATACCCTTGACCAAAGACCAGTCCTCCTCTATTCAAAAAAGGTCCTCCTCTTCAAGGGTTGCACATGGAGTGGTGAGGGAGGAAGGGGACACCCACCTAGCCAGCCAGATCGGGTGAATCAACCCTTGTGATCAATGGGGTGACAGATGTCACAGCCAGATTGCCCTCATATCCTCCACTTTCTTCTCTACTTCTGCTACAAATCCAAGTTGGGTGTCACAAGGTTTTGAGTCAGAACATCATGTTCAAGTCCTGTGCTGGCCATTAGGACAATGTGGTATGGACAAGGGCAGTTCCTAAAAGAGCCTAGGGGGAGAAAGGATGGTTTGACTCTCAGGGGTTCTCACAGTCCTGGAAGGCATCATACTTCTAGACTTACAAAAAGACAACCAAATGACCTGATACACAAGACCTGAGATTAAGACCTCTCCCTGGCTACCATGACAGGAGCATCTCAGTTTCCACAGTGGTGAGACAATCCAGAAACTCAAGTCAAGAGCCATGTGATACTGAATACCACAGGCTACTATAAACAAGCCAATCAATAAAGCAGTCACAACATGATCAGTTTCACTTATTTAAATAATTCTTTATGCTAAAAAGAATTTCCCTCTCATAATATTGCCTGTGAAGAACAATCTACTTATTTATTGATCAGAAATTAATCTTACCAGCCTAAAAGCACAATGTATCAGTCAGGTTTCTCCAGAGGAACAGAACTGATAGAATGAATATGTATTAAATACAGGATTTGTTGAATTAGTTATCATTTTCAGGCTGGACAGTCCAACAACAGCAGTCTAAGATGGAGAATCAGAGAATCCAGTAGCTGGCTAGTCTATGAAACTGGAGAGTCATAGAACCAGGCAGATGCTCAATCTACCAGGCCGGGTGCAAACTGGAGTGTCAAAGACCCAAGTAGCTGCTCTACCCATGAGGTTAGATACATGCAGTCTGGAGAGTTGATGGACCCAGTAGCTTCTCTGTCCACAAGGCTGAATGCAGGCTGGGTTCCAGTGTCCCTAGAGGTAGATGCATACAGGAGTAGCAAGGCAAGCCATGCAAAAAGCATGCACCAGCAAGTAGCTGGAAAAAAAGAATAAAAGCTTTGTGTTCTCCTCCAGCTTACTTATATACAGTCACCTACCAGAAGGACTCTGGAGGAAAGGCTTCTTCCCTCAGTTAATCTTTCCTGAAAATGCTCTCAAAGACACACCCAAGAGGGTCATTTCTCACTTGATTCCTAATCTTATCAAGTTCTTAACTGTCATGTGTCCAACACTTCTTAACTTGACACTGAACTCCATTTCTTTATGTCACATTAAATTTCCAAATGAAGACAATAACAAGGCCATAATTCCACTTACCATAATATAATGATCCCAAGTACAACCAAAAACATGATATTATTTCCTCAAATAGACGGCAAAATCCCTTGAGGAATGCTTAGTCTCTAATTTCCAGTAATTTAAGCATAGGCTTAACAACACTTAACTAAAAGTGATGAATTCGTACTAATTGTATAGAAAAACCAAGGAGAGAGATATACATATATATGTAGACATTTTACACTATATATATATATATATATATATATATATATATATATATATATATATATATATATATATATATATAACTTTGTGTTTGTAATATGCCTCATTGCCTCACACTTATTCCCAGCTGGTGGAGTCTTTGGGAGGTGAGGCATTGCTGGTATTCACTGTGGGTGAGCCTTTGGATTTTATAGTCCAGCCCTGTTAGTGAACTCACTCTCTACTTTCTCTCTGCTACTGTGAAGATGTGTCATCAGTACGTCTTATCCTAGTCATGCTTTCCCTGCCATGATAAGACCTCCCCCTGAAGCTTTAAGCCAGAAATAAACCCTTTCCTTCCATAAACTGCTTCTGGTGGGGTGTTTTGTCCCAGTAATAAAAAAGAAAATGCTCCAGAAAATTGGTAGTGGGGTTATTGCTGTGATCAACCTGATTATGTGGTTCTTTGTGCTTTGGAACTGATTTGTGGGAGGAATATGAACAAACTTGGAACTTTGGACTAGGGAAAATTTATGATGCTATAAGAAAAGCTTAATGGGCCATTCTGGTGAGAGTTTGAAAGACCAAAATGTAGACAGATATGTGTACTGTGGAGTATTGGCTTATGAGGTATCAGATGGGAACAATGATCTTTATTAGGAACTGGTCTAGGGGCAGTTTGTATGATACTCTGGCCAGGAAGCTGGCTGCATTCTGCCCATTTCCTGAGGACTTGAACAAAGTTGAATTTGAAACTAATGAACTGGTGTGCTCATCAGGGGAATATACAGAGTAGAAAGATATAGAAAATATATTGTTTGTCCCAAGAAGAAATGTAAATGGGTTTGGGTACCTGAACCAGGAACTTCAGGCACTTCAGCTGCAATTATTTAAGAGATTTCAACCATTGAAGGTGGGTTAGCTGCTTTGAACAGGGACAATAAGAGGAGTGCTAATTCTTTTGAAAGGGGGACTTGGGGATTAAGGCTGAATGAGTTTCTTGCTTCATAAAGTCAAGCTTCAGTCCCTTGGATAAACGACTTTGGCAGACTCATACAAGTGGTACTGGTTTGGAAGAATTAAGATGCAAGAAATTGAGGGTAATGAAGAGATGACTGCCAAAGCTAGGTGATGTGAGGCAGGTTTGAATTCCTTGCATGGACTCCATGGGTAGCCATGGCGTGGAGCTGTGAAGATGATCGATGAGTAGCAGTGGAGACCCTAGGATCTTGGAGATGCCAGGAATATGCAATAGGCACCAAGGAAAATTGCTGCTTCTGTATGAACTTTTTCCTAAGAAGCTGAAGAGGGAGAGTTTTCCAAGTCTTTTGGATCCCAGAAGATTTCCTTATGAGTCCCAGATGACAGATACATGCTAGGAAGCTCACTCTCTCTACTTCCTTTATGCTCCTGTAGTGATGTGATTTCCAGCTATCTGCTCCTGATATGCTTTCCTCACCATGATGTAACTTCCTCTTTTTGAAACTATACATCTGTTTGGGTATGTTGTCTTAGCATATAACATGTTCATAAACATTCTTATTAAATAGGACAGAAACAATTGTGGCCATTATAATCCTTATTTTTATAACTTGTCACATGGCTTTAGCTGGCATTTTTAACTATATTCTTCTACAACCCATTCTGTATTCCTCTACCCTAAGCAAGTACATTAGCAGGTCTTGATTCTTTTCCTAGAGGGGTAACCCACAACATTTCTGAAGGTTCTGGGCCATTTATCATCCTGACTTGATTAGGTTTGTCATTGACCTTGATCACAGAGCAGGTGCCGTATAGTGTTTTCCTCCACTATAGAAATTTGTAATCCTCCAACTTCACCTTGGTATTCTGGATCAATCACCCCGCTAGCAATGTAACTCATTTCTTAGACTGTTAACTTCAAGAGCATCAAGAGCCCAAAATGGCCAGGGGAAACTCTTAGCTTCCAGTTCAATGGAAGGTTTTGCAAATCCATGCAAAAAAAAAACTCCCCTCCACTGGAACCAAGACTTCTAAGAGAGCAAAGGTTGCTGAAACAGGAAGCAAAATTTTTACTAGTGAGTCACTCCTTGATTCCTAGAACAATGAATCTAGACTATAGAAGAAACAGTACCATATAATGAACACTGAAAGAGAGCATATAAAGCCTTCTGAAGAACCCTACCCCAGGGGGGCTGAGCAAGATGGCTGATGAATAGCAGCCATGCCAGGACCCACCAGTAAAGGTTTCAGATTCCAGCTGGGATGCAGATCCCAGATCCAAGCCAGCCACAACCCAAGGCACATCCCCTCCCCAGCTCCCCCACCAGTCTAGATTGGGCTCCCCAAATACTTTCTACTCCTGCAGAGGTCCAGAGAGCTTCCCCACCCCCACCCCAAGCTTTTTCCCTCATTGTCCCCTCCCTACTGCATCCTGACCTGAGCCCTTGCCAGCTCAGCACCTTTCCTTCCCAGGGTCCCTTCCCTCCCATACAGTGCCCAGTCCATGGGAACGCTGTCCCCCAGACCCACCCTCACTCACCAGTCCATGGCCGCCTCAGTCCCTAGAGGTTTGCACAGGTCTGTAGCGGTGCCACAGGCCCACAGGCCCCACCTGGTCCCCAGAGGTCCCCACCAGTCCACTGCAGCTCGGCAAGCCCCTGCCTGGTCCCTAGAGGTCCACACTGGCCCAATGCTACTCTGCAGGTCCTGGGCCCCACCTGGTCCCCAGAGATTGGCCTCATCATCAAAGGTTTTAACAAGGGGTTAAGGTGTGGAGTGGGAGAGAAAGCAGCGTGTAGGAGAAAAGAGCCCGCACTGCCACCTAGTGGGGAAGGGTGGAACTGACCCCTCAGCTTCCAGTAGGCACAGCACTGCCATCTAGTGGGGAAAGGTGGAACTGAGTCCTGTGAGCCCCAGGTAGGCACAGCACCGCCACTTGGGGGGGAGGGCACAACTGCCCACATGAGAGCATGGCATGTACAGCTCCAGCCCAAACAGGGCTCGCCTACTGCTCCCAGCTCCTGCAAAGGACCTAGACTCACTCCACCCTCACCCACAAGCTCTTTCCATAACCCAGTGTCCTTCCTGCTGCCTCCTGACCTGAGTCCTTACCACCTCAATCCCCACCCCCATTCCCTGGACCACAGTACCAGGATCTGGGCACAACAGGCCCATAACACTGCCTGTACTTCCTTGGTGTGCACCCGCTGGCAGACAGCAGGCTATGTGTTCTTCCAGTCATCCCGGCAGCCCCAACCCCCCACCCTCACTTCAGGTCCACCAGCTGGAAGGGGCACTAAGCCCCAACCACCGTGACCTGACACACTCACCATCCCAGCCACTTTTCTGAGGGCACAGACAATCCCAGACAAACCAAGTGAGTGCTCAACCCTCTCTGTGGAGCCCAGTGCACAACCCGTCCACAATGTTGAAGTGTACACATCACAAAGACGTCCCCTAACCACTCCAAGTGGAATCAAAATGGGCAGATCCCAGCACAAGAAGAATATACCAGCTGAGGAATTCACACCTAACCCACTAAGTCCCAAGTGGGAAGCCAACAAGGAAATTTTAAAAGTAAGAAAGCAGATGCAAGCTCAGGATGAGATGACACTAAGCCATAATGGCATAGAGTCTATAAAGAAGTTAATATTAGACATGGAAAAAAACATTGATAAACGATTTGAAAAAGTAGCAAGTCAGCTCATAAGCTTTGTCACAAGGCTTACTATACTTGAGAATCAGTTAACCAAACTAAATAAAGACATGAGCAAATATAAGAATGAGTACCAGGAAGCAGTAAGTAAATCAAACCTTGAAATGAAAACATATCTCAACATGATGATAAAGGCAACTCAAAAAGAAGTATCAGAAAACAAAACCAAATTAGTAGCAAAAAGAACCTCTCTAGAATCCCTCTCCACTAGAATCAATACCTGAGAAGAGAGAACCTCAGATGTGGAAGACAAAACAGAAAAGAATGAGAGGGAAATCAGAAATTTGAATAAGTTAAAAAAATCAAGCAAACAGAATACAAGGGACCTTTGGGATACCATAAAAAGACCTAATCTCAGGATCATGGGGATCCCAGAAGAAGAAAAAGAAAAGCAGGCTAAGGGCATAAAAATATTTTCAACAGAATGATTCAAGAAAACTTTTCTTATCTTACAAGAGAAAAACCCCTATAGGTATAAGATGCCCACAGAACCCCAAGTAGATTGGAACAAAGGAGGACCTCTCCAAGACATATCTTAGTTACAATGCCAAACATAGAGTAAAGAGAAAGTCCTTAGCACAGCAAGAGAAAAAAAGCTCATCTCATACAAAAGCAAACCCATCAGACTTACCTCAGACCTTTTCCTAGGGACCTTAAAAGCTCATATAGGCCTAAAGAATTATGGCTTCCAACCTAAACTACTGTATTCAGAAAAGCTATCCCTCATAATAGATGGAGAATTGAGAGTATTCCATGAAATTAGCCAGCTCTACAATTATTTGAACACAAAGCCAAACCTACATAAGATACTATGGGAGATTTTCCATGCAGATGAGACAACCAACCGACCCCAGGAAAGGAATAGTGAACAAGTACGGTAAGCAACACCAAAGTGCTACTAATAGTAATTCAGATATCAACCCCCATAATCCTTCTAACATGACAGGACTTAAAGCAAACCCTACAGTTATAACTTTGAATGTAAATGGACTTAACTCTCCTATAAAAAGACACAGGCTACCAGGGTAGATCAGAAAAATGGACTCTTTCATATGCTGCCTTCAATAAACACAACTTATCTCTAAAGATAGTAATCTAAGGGTAAAAGGATGGAAAACAATTTTTCAGGCATGCGGGAATAAGAAAGAGAGTTTGGCTACACTAATATCTGACAAAATAGACTTTAAACCAAAATCGATAAAAAAAAAGGACAATGATGGCCATTTGGTGGGAAAAAAGAAAACTATAGACCCATACCCCTGATGAATTAGATGCAAAAATCTGAATAAAATCCTGGCAAACTGGATAGAATGCCACATCAGAAATATTATTCACCTTGACCAAGTAGGCTTCATCCCAGGGATGCAGGGATGGTTCAATGTATGCAACTCAATAAATGTAATCTACCACATTAATAAACTCAACCACAAAAACCATATGGTCATCTAAATAGATACAGAGAAGGCCTTTGACAAAATTCAACAACACTTCATGTTCAAAACCCTAGAAAGAATAGGCATACACAGCCTATACCTCAACATAATAAAGACAATATAGATCTCCTAAAGAACAAATTATTCTCAATGGGGAATGACTCAAGGAGTTCCCACTTAGTTCAGGAACAAGACGGGGTGTCCACTCTCACCACTACTCTTCAACATAGTGCTCGAAGTTCTAGCCCAAGCAATAAGACAGGAGAAAAGCATAAAATGATACAAATTGGAAAGGAAGAAGTTAAACTATCCCTCTTTGTAGATGACATGATCCTATATATATATATATCAGATCCAAAGAATAGTATCAGTAAACTCCTGAAGGTGATAAATGCCTTCATCAAAGTGGCAGGATACAAAATTAACACACAAAAATCAGTAGCCTTTCTATATGCAGAAGACAAGCATACAGAAAAAGATATCAGAGAGACTGTCCCATTTTCTACAGCCTCAAAAAAAATCAAATACCTTGGACTATCACTAACCAAGGTTGTGAAAGACTTAAATAATGAAAATATTGAAACACTCAAGAAGGAAATCGAGGAGGATGTGATAAGATAGAAATCCATGCTCATGGATAGGGAGAATTAATATATTTAAAAATGGAAATCCTGCTAAGAGCAATTTACAGATTCAATGCCATGCCGACAAAAATCCCAACCTTTTCTTCACAGATATAGAAAAAATATTCTCAAAATTTATTTGGAAGGGTAAAAGACCTTGGATAGCTAAAACTTACTTGATCTTTGACAAAGGTGCCAACAATGTATGCTGGTCTAAAGATAGGATCTTCAATAAATGGAGCTGAACAAATTGGATAAAATTTGGAGCAGATCTTACTAAGTGAACTCTCAAAAGAACAGAGAGTCAAATGCCGCATATTTTCCCTAACCAGGTTAACAGTAAACTCTATGCAAACCAGTCCGGAGAAGTGAGAGTTTGTGAAAGAGGGGTAAGGAATGGGAGGGAGGTGATGACAAGCATGAAGCTAAACCAAAAATGATTCAAAAATCATAAAATCCTCACTTGCACAATGTAACCTATTGAGCAAGTAGTGGGCATCGTCTGGCAAGAAGGGCTGTGAATAGAAGGGCAGAGACTCTAAGCAGAGGAAAATTTATCTGTCCTGCAACTCCTGGCCCCAGTCACAGGCTCCTTCCCTCACTGAGCTGTTGACCAAAGTAACCCATGAGGTCCCTAAAATAAGACAGGATTCTGTCAAACTCTTGAATACCCACCCCAGGCCTGAGGTAGGATCCTGTTGCTGAAGAAACCACAGAAAGACATCTATCAGCATCAAGAGACCCTGGGAGGTCCAGAATGGTATCCAGCCCCCAGATGGTAGTTAGTGCAGTGCTGGAAGGCACTGCATAAGCTACCAGGAGGAACTGGTCAATGATAGTTGGAGTAAACAGAGACCACTGATATAAAACACAGTCTGCCACCATGAATAGTCTGTAAACACTTACTAATGGGAGAGAACAGCGAACCAAGACACTAACACTTGTGCAATGGAGGAGCCAAAGCCTGGAGGAGGCAATCAACAGCTTTTAATTTGGCCAAGTAATCTAATCAGTGACAAGGAGCCCTTGACTAGAATTGGGGACTCAGGGCGAAATACATTGGGAAACAGAATCTTGGAACCCCAAAGAGAAATTCACTTTAAAAGTGATTTAAAAAGAGGCTAGTCAATTCAGAACTGTGTATCTCAGTTAATCTATACTGATATTACTCTCTGATGGAGATTTTATTTGCATTTTTTATGATTTTTTTTCAGTAAGGTACTTTTAATTTTTATTTTTATTTTATTTTATTTTTTCATAATGAGTTACAATATTTAGTGGGCAAACAATGAGTTGTTACCCCCAATTCCCTGCTGCCCTCTCCTCCCCAATCTGCTGGATAACCTCCTCCATGGGTTGTCTGGATCAGTCCTTGTGACAGGGGACCATGGATAACCTAGTATACAGCCAGGATCTCCTGGCCATGCCTCTAAATAATCTCCCCACAACAGCTCTGACAATCTTTCCGCCCCTTCTTCCGCATAGTTCCCTGAGTCATGGAGGATGAGTATTCAGGCTGCTTTAAGGTTGTGAGCTTAGGGGTCTTTGTGTCAAATATCATTGGTTTCTGTCTCACTGGCTTATCCTGTGTTGATTTAATGGCTGTGGCTGTGGGCCCCTTGTTCATCCCGTCATTCTCTGAGGGGTTCCATTTGGATCCTCCCCGGTATGACTGTGGTGGCTCCTCTCTTGCCAGAATCTCAGGTCTCAGCCAACGATCGGTTGGTAGGGTTAGAGGGTCCCCAGCTCTCTCGCTGCATCCTGAAAAATACAAACACAATCTCCATCAGAGAGTAAGATCAGTGTAGGTTAACAAATATACACAATTCTGGATTACCTAGATTCTATTTTTAGTAGCCTCCCCATCAATCGCTCCCA
>PVHP010017555.1:23759-34405 GCA_004024765.1 Zapus hudsonius | reverse complement strand
TTTTTTTTTGAATGCGATCATTTCCGTCTGAAATGAAGTGCTCCCTCTTCTGTGACACCTTGGCCAACTTCGTGACTTCCTCCACATGTGATCCCTCACTCTGATGCTGAGTTGGTGCCATGAGGATGGAAGTCACCAACACTGTGTGGGCTCACTTTTCCTAGTGGCTCTCTCTTCTCATTGTTGCCCCAGAAAGAAAATGCGCACTCTTTGATGAATTCTGCCGTCTTTTGGAGTGAGCTACCAAGTTCTTGTTTCAGGGTACTGGCTGAGAGTGATATGCTCCAAGAGATATATGAGGGGACCCTTGCACTTTCCTGACACAACGTGTCAAGGTAAACCCAGATTTCAAGTCTGTCTCCTGATTTTGCACTGCCTTTGATTCCGATGACACAACACAAAGTCGCTGTGGAGATTAATCTGTACCACATTACCCCCCTTGATGTCCTTAAGCATCCATTAAATTCCACGTTAGGTTTTGCAGGAACTATAGAAACACAACCTCTACAGACAAGCTTAGCATGAAAGTTAATGCCTCACTGGGCAGAGCCCAAAGGCTTGATGCTACTTAACTCCTTGCGAACACTACAAAAAGGACTAAATCTTTCCAAACACTCTAGCAATAAGGAGCACAAGCTATGTACTCAGTGTGCTCTTGGCGTCACATATATTCGTTCCAATATTCTGAATTGTTTTAAACTTGACTGTGCCTTTGGTGCATAAGGTTTTAACCAGTCCTTGCTTGCTTGTAGAGTGATCTCTTCATTTTCTGGTTAGCCCATCATAGATGATTAATTTCCTATTTGAAGAGAATGCCTGGTGACACATTCTTACTGAAAAATCAAGTAATCCCAAACACAAACTGTGACCTAAGTGGGGGACTAGGGTGTGTTTCGTATGTGGCTGCCAGATTTGAGTAGCTATTATCTACTTTTTTTTTTCATTTTATAATGTTTGACCACATCTTAAAAATTAATTATGCCTGCTATTTATTCCACAGCGCTGGTCTCAGGCCAATAAAATAATTCCTTGAACTTGACTAAAACATATGGATGACTTTTTGTAAAGTCACGTTCTTCCGAAAATCATGCAAGGGTCATATGAGAATCCTGGGCGCTGCCACTTGCCCGAAGCTGTTTCCATTAGCAACGATTTTCCTAAAAACACATGTCAGCAGTTCTCGCTCCAGTAGTGTGAGTAAAGCCAGCCCTGGGGAGCTTCTCTTCTATTCTGGGGCCTCGCTGGCCTTCCACAGGCAGAAAAAGAATTTGGATCATTTGGCTGTTCAGGAAATCCCTTGCCTAACTCGTTTTCTCTGTACCACACCCTATTTTTAACCTTCCCATCAGCTATATGGTATGACCTTTAGTACAGTCTAGATTTTGAAAAATAATCTTTGGCACCTCCTCAATATGCATTATCATCTCAGAACCATCACAAATCTATAGGCAACTGGTTCTGTAATTGGAGATAGTTGGAAGTGTGAGAGCCTACTTGGCATTTCTGGGGGAGGAGGGTGTTAAAACAATCTTGTTTCAGGCCCAGAGCTTAAGCCCACTGCTAGGAAACCAAGTAAAACCAGATGACACAAGGGTCATAGTACACAGAACAGCTACAAAGTCTGCTGGGATGAGCCGTGGCCAGCACATTTCCGTGCCAGGAGCATTGCTGATCATGCCCTGAGCTATATTCTGCCAGCCATTGGGCTTCCTGACATCCAGGCAGACCAACAGGTGCAAAGAACTCCCTCAGCCTCAGACCTCCTGAGCCCTCAACACATGTCTTTCCCATGCTTTCTCCCATGCTCAGGTTTGGTCACACCTGTCAGTGTTTTATAGCTATTTGATTCCCTTCAGACCAGTACCAACATCCTCCATTCTTTCCCTCCCGTCATCCCTCCCCTCCCCACTTCCTTTTTGTAGTGTTTGGGATCAAATTCAGGACTTTATACAATCAAGCTGCATGTCAGCTCTAGGTGGCTTGAACTCTCTGTCTTTGTTAGTTCACCTTAAATGTAAACAGATTTACAGAGAGATTTAGAGGAAGTGGGGCTGTGAGTCCTGAGATCATGGCTAGATGTTTACTAAACTCTCTTATATATCAATTAACTCCATAAATTGAGGCAGACGATGCAATGATTTAGAAATATTTTTTTTACCAACAAATGCCACTCAGGAGAAAAAAATAATTCAACATTTTTTGGGCAGGCATTCTATGCACACTGCATTCAACTCAAAGTGGTTATGTAGTCTGTGCTTTGTTCTGGTTAAAGTCTGGAATATTTTAGAGTGAAAATGAAAAGCAATTTATTGTCCTCTGTGGTGAGAGAAAATAAGTAAAGCAGGTAAAAAACACTCTGAGTATCTTCAGAGCATCTATGTTTTTGTTGCTTTCTAGCAGGGTAGGTTAATTATTCCGCCTAGGGATACTTGAGTCATAGGCTTGCACAATGGTTTTAAATGCTTTCAGATGGTTTCAAGATTAAAATCACTGTCTTCTGTTACTCTGCTCTGTGTTGACAGTTCGATTGCATTTCATCTTGGGATGTATTCATTCTCTCATGGAGTTCTGACCACTGCGTGCTAGTAGCCATTCCTAGAGAACAGCGTCACAGGAATGATTCTTTACTAATACTCTTCAACATCATTTTGTTTTCTGTTCTTGGCATTTGTGGCTCATAGTTTTTCTTTCCCTTCAAATGAATCTGTTTTTATACGACCTTTATTTCTTGACATTTTACATAATTTAGTAAACCCTCTTCAATTTTTCTCCTCTACCTATGATGATCTGTAAACCAACCAAACAATAGCAAAAAAAGATGAAATTCCTAAAGTTACAAATCTACTCTCCCCCTTCTATTGGTTACTGACGTAGCTGATGATATATGACCATAAATTACCTCACTATCCACTCTTCACTGTGGATCAGAGCGTCAGGGTACGGGATGAAAATTTATTAGGCTCTCTCTGCCCACTGATTCCCACCTGGCTCAGCCTTCTTGGTGTGGAGACGTGCACTGATCACTAACAGCTGGGGAGCCTCCCCCATCCTCATTCTCTGCCCTCACTGTACCCAGGTCGTTGGTCCCCTTGTAGTAGAGGCTGCCAAGGATGACGGGAAGCCAAAGGGGATGTTGGGGGTGAAGAGGTACATGGAGTCTGCACGGGAGCATGGCTGTGTTGCTTAGCTAGAGATCCTTGGGTCATGGACAGGGTTAGTTGGCCACTGAGGGGACCTGGGAGGCTGAAAATCAGAGGCTATGCAGAGAAACTCTCTGAAGGTTTTATGCCAGGAGATTTATAGGACCCAGGAGTGTTTACGTCTGTGTTGAGTTCTGAGCATTTTTCCTGACTGCATCATGCCACGGCTCTCTGGCTTATGCCACAAAAGATGGTCAAATAAAAACTACATGCTGGTATTTGGTAAAATTTATATAGGGGGCAGCTGTTTTATTCCCCCCACCTGAGTCTCATCTAATCACATGAATCTGGCAATAAATATTATAGACTTTTTAAAGGTCCAAACAAAGCATTATTTTTCCCCGGTATTACCTTTTCCCACTACACCACAATGCTTATAAAAAAGAAACCAACATTCAGGAGATGGAGGCAAAAGGATTAAAAATTCAAGGCCAGTCTGGGCTACCTATAGGACCTTGTCTCAAAATACACGTACAAGCAAACAAGTAACCCAATCAAAACCTTAGTCGAGGTCTCTAGTTACTGTGGAAATGACGTCACACTTATATCCTCTATTTTCCAACAGTTAGTAGGACTCTAGCATGCTGAGGGCGGATGAATCACCTTGTGTACACACGAGCATTTATAGCCACGCGGGCCTAGAACAGGATTACAGAGACAGTCTGTATGTTGCTCACATAGAGGGCTTTCAGGTAGACTTCCTTCAGGTAGACTTCCATCCCATCTTTCTGACAGTTTAAAGGAGAGCGGGACTCCTGGTTGAAAATGCCATGATTGTAGGTAGTCGCTGATTTCTGGAGCATTCTCTCCTAGACCCATAGCACAGTTATGTTAGAGTTCCATCCTAGGTCAACCCTAGAAAAGGGGCAGTTCACTTCATGGATTCTACCTGTTTCTCAAACAGACCTTGAAATAAGCACCCATGAACTGACAGGGGTGCAGGAGAGGCCCTGTGGCCAACCACACACGCACCCTGCAAAAGCTGTGTCACCTGCTACATGCTCTTTCCTGCAACTCCGCAGCTCAACAGGCATTCAGGAAAATTCTACAGAGCAGTGCGAATTCGTACACAGATTTCAAGAGGTTGGGGATGAGGAGAGAAAAAGGGAGGAGCTGGTATGAGGCGGTCCCCAGCAGGAATATACTGGCTGGTTTCATCATTTCCTGGACCAATCAGCCTCCTTGATCCTTTCTATAGATGCACCCGCCTGTCTTCCCAGAGGCTCCACCCTGCTGGCCTTGGCATGTACATCTAATGCCGGAACCCCAAAACTCCATTGTGGCATGATGCTAACCTTCACCATCTGGGTCCTAACCTATACAATGGGCTACTGTGCACATTTAGGTCAATGCCTCCTGGCCAGAAGCTGTCTCCAGAGCTGTGGAACCTCATAAAATGTGTTAGGAGTTCCAAGTTCACCCCTCACATCCAGCTCCTCCCCTGCCCTTGACCCCCAGCCTCATACCTGATTCCAGACTCTTCCTTGTTCTTCACCGTGCTTTGATACAAACCTGGTCCACACTCCACCTCTCCTAGTCCGACAGATCTCCACATCTGTTAACTGTTTTCAAAGTTCAGGCCTTCATAGTGAGATGGTAAGAACAGCAAATGAGACAGCCCAAGTGTCTTGTGATCTGTACAGTACCTCAGAAATGGGTGCCTCACCAGTGAGACCTGTGGGAGTCTATTATTATTATTATTACTATTACTATTACTATTATAGTACTGATGCAATCATAGGACTCTTAGCTGTCACCCCGGACTGTGGGAAGTGAATCATCAGCAGCATTAAATGTGCAGTACGGCCCCACCTTCAAGATAGGCTGATGAACTGAGAGGCATGTTTGCAACAATCTCTTTACAATGTCATTCCTCTGATGAAATAAATCAATGTGATGAAAATACATTGTCAGTGGGAGACAATCCATGAACCACTATAATTCAAAGGCCATGAGGCCTTTGATAAAAAGCTTTTTAAAAATTTATCTTCTCTAGCACATCGTACTTCCTTGGTAGCTGCTAGAACCTAGGCGTACCCATTCTTGCAAAGTGAATGAATTCACTCTGGACTCTGAACTCTTTTAAAGGAAACCATTCTTTCAGTCCTTGCTGCCTACACAATTCTTTGAAAAGGCAGAGAACCTCCAGGTCTGGCAGTTTACACTTGTAATCTTAGCATATAAGAGGCTGAGGCAGGAAGATTGTTGGTCTATAGAATGAGACCTTGTCTTAAAAAGGTTCCATCTCCTTCCACGTACCTCTCTCTTCCCCTAGACAGACTATAGAGCTTTCCTCTGGGGACCTGATCTACTAAGTGTTCCCTGCATGAAACAGATACTTAATAAATACTTGTAGGATAAACATTTGCTGGTGACAAGTCAGGTGGGCTGAATGCTCAAAGCAGCCATGGCACAACCAGCCTATTTTTAGTTCCCTGGATGTGATTCAGCCCCTGCCTTCAAGGGGCCTGCAGGCCAGGCTCATAGGGAAGGTAGCAGATGGCCTGACTTCTCTGCACAAGGTGGAGACAGTACTTGGCACAAAACATACTGGAAGCAGCTGGGGAGGTCAGGGAAGTCTTTTTGGAAGAGGTGGGTTTTGAGGGATCAATTGAGGTTTATCAGCCAAAGAAAGGGATCAGGGGATTGACCCTGGCACCCAGTTAAAAGGTTTATGCCCTTTGCCTGTACCACCCATCCCAAGAAGGGTCCCTTTGCACTTCCAATGAGAGCCCTGCCAATGCAGACAGAACTCATGAGCACACAATGGCATTCTAATCCACCCATTCTCTTCTGCATTCTTTTATGGGGCCCACAAGAAGACCAACAGCTGAAATACAGCTCGGCAGAATGAAGACAAATCCCTTTAGGCCTTCCCAGAATGGCTGAGCTTTAGCTGGGAAGGGAACTGTCTCTCTTAGGCCATGAATCACAGAGGGAAGAGGAACAGGGACAAACCGTAGCCAGCTATAGGGCTGGGCTCAATGACAAGTATGCTCATTTTCTATTAAAATCAGATGTTATCAACTGCTGTCTGTTTTCTTCTCTTTATATGCACAGGCACAAAAATGCATTAAAACATGCTTGAAACATGTTCAGGAAAAAACACATTAAGATATTTTTATTCTTATGAGAATACAAGCATGGTGGGGATTTGAAGGCACCTGCTGTCAATATTCAATGAAAATAATCTTACCTATTTGATCCCTTAAATGTTACCAAATGGAGTCACATACCAATCAACAAAGAGCCTCATAATATTAAACACAATCATCTTTGGACAGGGAGAAAATATAGTTTGCTCTGGCTTCTCTGAAGGCAGCAAGAAGCAATGGATATTTTACTTACAGCATACGGGTAACTTGAGCCTACTTTAGTTTAGAGGCATGGAACAAATACTGGATGATGCTTCTGATTTTACCAAACCCCTGTTTTCCCAGCAGGAAAGCCACAGGATGAAAGGTAAGTCATATAAGGCTATCTAGCCCTGTGGACTGAAAATAGACCCAGCCAGGGATGCATGGGGAAGCAACGCAAATCCTACCAACAGTAGATATGTTTCAAGTCTGAACAATATTTTAAGGTGTAGGCTTCTTGTTAATGACAAAGAGTATAAAGTGTCTGAGCCAAATTCTGACATTCTAGGTGATATTGGAGATTAAAACTTATGTGCATAGAAAGGATTTACACACTTGATGTTGAACCTACAACTTGCAATTTTAGTTACCATGGCAAATGACAAATCTGTCCCTTTGATGTTACACTTAGGTGAAGAGCCTCCGGTTTACTACAGGAGATGAGAGCAGGCTTCCAAAGGTCCTGAAATTTGACTGAGGTCCCTGACCTCAGAATTCACCTACTCAAAAAAGCCTGGGTACTAGGACTTTCTAAATAGGATTACAATTGGGAAGCATTCCTTGGGGGTGTAGAGGAGTTATGTACAATAAGAAGAGACAAATTAACTTTAAAAGCTAGGACATAAATAGATTGGAGTGTTGGAGAGATTGCTCAATGGTTAAGACACTTGCCTACAAAGCCTACAATCAGGCTCGATTCCCCAGCACCCATGTAATGCCAGATGCACATGCATCTGGAGTTAGTTTGCAGCAGCTGGAGGCCCTGGTGTGCCTATTCTCTGTCTCTCTTTCTCTGCTTGTAAATAAATAAATATTAAAAATATTTAACTAGTCTAGAGTTGACTTTTCAAAGCTCTTGTCAGATCAAAGCAAGGTGAAATGCACACCCACGGAAGTCACAGGCAGAATCTGTGGAAGTGAAAACACTGTTTACACGAGGCAGGGCAGTCCCCAGAGCTCCTCGGCAACCATGGCCACACACCCATCTGCCGCCTCCTCCCAGTCAGTGTGCAGAGAAAGCGGCAGGATGAGGTCTCCCTCCTATGGGTGGATGCCTTGGGCGTAGACATCACAGTGCTTCTCTCCTGCACCTCGGGAGTGGATTTCTTCCCTCACCAGCAAGGTCCCAATGGGTACCCAGTGGTGGCAGAGATAGCTCTTGGGAAGCAAGGTGTTGTCCGCCCACCTCCTACAAAGGGGTAGCAGCCGAGTTTGGGAACACTCATCCAGGAGGGCAGTTTGGTAGGGCTTCCTTGTCCACCTGTAGTATCAGCTCCACCCTCCCCCACTCAAAGAAAAGCCCACCTAGAAGGCCAAATTGAGAAACTCAAAGATAGGTGGCTTAAGGTATCCGCTGGCAATGAAGTCAATAAAGGAGATCTGCTTTGTGACAGTAGCGTGAATGACAGTTGGGACCAGGGGTGGGCGGGGTGTGGGGAGACAAGGCAGCCTCCCCACATAAATGGATAAACAAGATCAAACCCTCAGAATTACACTTGACGTACGGCTGGACTCCTAGTTGACTGCTAACTTAATGACAATGAAGGAACCTGGCCAGTAAGTTTCTGTGGTTTGGCTCACATACAAACTTAAAATATATATTAGTCTTTTACATAGTCAACATGGGTTTCTGCCAGATTTGTGAAGTAATAGAAAAAAGTGGTCATAAGTAAAACACATCCTTTGTTAACTCATATGAAAATGATGCCAATATGCGTTTCCTGAATTCAGTGTGTTTTTAGAAAAAGAAGTGTAATTTATATCGTTTCATTTATAACGGTGCTAAGTTAATGCTGTTGGCTGCCTTTGACAGGGTCCTTTCCGATTGGACTGCAATGATTTGTTTCTGTGGAACACTTTCCATACTCAAGGGCTTTTAATTAGCTTTCTAGAAAGTGTTTTCCTGATGGACATCACCTCCCTAAAGCCTTGAACATTTCCTGGCTTCTCACAAAATAAGGAATTAATAGGGATTCTTTAGTTCCAGGCTTTCTGTGGATCAAAACTAAGTCAGCGTTCTAGGACATGGAAGCCGCTGCTTAGTAGAGTCACAGAGACCTCTCAGGCCAAAATGATAAGTGACTTGATTACATTTTTCAAGAAGAGGCATGCTTTTACTCTAAAACGTCATCAGAAGTGGTAAGAACATGGAAGGTCACAATTAAGCATGACCATGATGAAAACAGTGCTTCTTCCTACAGGGTTCTGTGGTCAAGTGGGAGGGCCTCAAAACTCAGCAAGTTAACCAGATTATCTTGAGTGAAGAAAGAACTCAGAGAGAGGAATTTGCATTGTGAACATTTTTTAAATTTGCATCATGAATTGTTGCCTTTGACATGCTATTTCCCAGACTTACTTAACCATGGAATCCCTCTTCTCCATAGCAACTCACTGAATTAACAGAGCTGGGGGTGGTGGTGGAGGCAAGGGTCTTGTGTTCTGTGGGGGATGGAGCAGGGGACATGGATGAAGTAATGGTATTGGGCGTGGTCAAGGGGGCCTTGAGTAGGTCAGAGTGTCTTAATGGCATTTCTCTGAGCTCCCAGAGGGAAGTATAGAGAATGTGATGTAAGGGCACCAAGGACTTTGGATCTGCCCTTTAACCCTTTGTTCCCATGAGAACAAGCCCCATATAGTCAGATCAAACTAGCAGTCCTCTGACTCACCTACTTCTCTGATTCTGCCACGTGGCCAAGCAGCTCCATTGACAGCATGGTTTTTTTTTTTTTTGGGGGGGGGTGTGACCAGGCATTAAAATAAAACCAACCCAAAACAAAAACAAAGAAAAACCATGTGTGCTGGGAATGGAATGCACAGCCTTGTGCATGGTATGCCACATCCCCCAGTGCCCCAAAGGTTTTAAAATAGGAATGCTATTAATGATGGTGATGTCACTGGGCTGTGGTCAGTTGATGCCCTTGAAAGTCACTGGTGTGCCATCATTATTGCCCAATATTCATTTTCTCAGAACCTTCACCTGCTGCTCCCTGCTCTCCACCTTTGACCCCAGGACACTTAAAAAATGCCAGTGACAGCTTTTTTAGGAAGAAAGTCAGCAGAGGAAGATGTGAGGAGGCTAAGAAGTCCATGCAACGGCCATAAAGGAATGGTGAGATGCTAACCCCATTTCATGGCACTGCTTCGCCTAAGGCCAGGCTGCTGGGGACACCAGTTCCATGACAGAGCCAGTGTGAGGCGAAAATGTGCAACTGTAAATTCAAGTCCTTGTGGTTGGGGGCCTTGAAGGTCAGTAGTGAGCTTCTGGAGTGAAGAAGGGTGATCCATTTAGTTGAAGTCACACCTACGAAAGCCTTTGGGTGAAAAATGGCCAATCTTACTTTTGGGTTTTAACAGAATAAACTCAGTAAGTCAATGACTGAGCTGTTTGTGCACGAACATGTGCTACGGATTCACTCCCCTTTTCTTCAAATTTGCATGCACCCTCCCAACACACAAGACCTACTTGAATCTGATGGTCAAATCTCCCCTGCTTCTCCCAGGGCTAGTTAACTGGATTTAAATCCTCAAGGTAGGTCTTTTCCTCAATGACAGCTGGAGTCAACAGACCACTGACATGAAACACAGTCTGCCACCATGAGTAGGCTGAACACACTTCCTTCTGGGAGAGAACAGCAAACCAAGAAATGAGCACTTGTGCAATGGAGGAGCCAAAGCCTGGGGGAGGCAATCAACAGCTTTTATCCATTCAGTGAAGGGGAGCCCTTATCTAGAACTGGGGACTCAGGGTGAGACATACTGGGATCCAAAATTTTAGGCCCCCAAAGAGAAATGCACCATACCAGTGATTTACAAAGAGACTACTAATAATAGAATCTAGCTAATCCAGAAATGTGTATCTAAGTTAACCTATATTGATCTCACTCTCTGATGGAGATTCTGTTTGTATTTTTCAGAAGACAGAAAGAGAGAGAGCTATGGATCCTCCAACCCTAACAACGAACTGCAGGCCGATAGCTGACAACCAGGCAAGGGATGAGCCATACCAGACCTACCGTGGAGGATCCACATGGAACCCCGCAGAGAGTGGTGGGATAAGCAAGAGACCTATAACCACAGCCAAACAGTCAAC
>PVHP010017555.1:0-23659 GCA_004024765.1 Zapus hudsonius | reverse complement strand
GATCCAGACTGCCCACAGAGAAGGCTATCCAGCTGATTGGGGACAGGGAGAAGGGAAATTGGGGAAATGGAGATATCAACTCATTATTTGCTCATTCAATGTATCTAATTATGGACAATAATAAAAGGAAAGAAAGAAAAAAAAAGGTGGGTCTTTTCCTGTGATCTTCAGGGACATTAGCTAAATTAACCTGACATCAAGCTGACTGTATGTATTCTTGAAATTGGTAGTATTTGTGTCCTACATGTCATACTTCACCAACTTAAGGAGTAATTAGCAGCAAATAATTTTGTGTATAAAGTAAGTTATCTTGTGTTTTTGATTTCCCAAGACAGAATGACAAGCAACACTCTAAGCTGGCCTGTCTTACTTGGGATGTTTTGGCAGAAGTTTAAGTTCAATTCCTTCCTTCCTTCCTTCCTTCCTTCCTTCCTTCCTTCGTTCCTTCCTTCCTTCCTTCCTTCTTCTCTCTCTCTCTTTCTCCCTCCCTCTTTGTGGTACTGGAGTTAGAATGCAGGGTTTTAACACATGCCAAACAACTGTTCTACCTACAGAGGCACACTTCCATCCCTCTATGTAGTAAAGGCATTTGGCTGACATGAACTACTGCAAATCCTCAGGGCACCAGATATAGATATATTTAAAAATATTTATATGTTTGTGAGAAAGAGGCAGATAGAGAAAGAAAAAATGGATGAATAAAAATGGACTCCAAAGTAAATCCCAACAATGGAGCACAGGGGACTTGGAAGGCTGCATCTACCTCCTTGAGCCAGCTCCACTATTGTACCATTTTATCTGGAAGATTCTGTTTTACCACACCCACCTCACAAGTGTCTCTGCTCTGTACCAAGACTACTGCAATTACACAGTAAGATTAATGAATTCACAGGCTGTTTCCAAGGATTTAATGACTTCTTAATAGAATAGAGTGCACACACAGCTACACTACTATGACAAATCATAAAAGCTTCTTAATAAGAAGCTTCAATTAGTTAATTAAAATTTGCTAATTGAAAATTCTACAAATTAGCATGTGAAATATTTCAGACCTCCAGATACAGCAATAAAACACCCATCGAACGTGTTCACCAGACAAATTCTGCCTATCTGTGCAAGGGGAGACCTTGGTGAGTGAAAGCCAAAAGGAGGGAATAGGTCATCCCATGGAAACCTTAAGCATGGTCTAATATATCAGGAGATAGAACTGGAAATTATTTATCACATAGAGAACAGGTGCAAGGAATGGGAGTCACCCATATTAATTGACTTGTACATTCATTACTCCCCTACTCTATCGATTCGTCTCTCTGTAATGCATAAATGCATTAAGTAAGAAACGCTGTGACTCTTGCATCCTTTTCTGCCTTTAAAGGATGCCCTTGATGTTCAGGGTGGCTTTATAAGAAAACGTTCAAAATATACCTCATCCAGGTCCCTGCTATAAGTTTCTACAAATGAGTAGAAATATGTCAAGGGAAGGAATGCCTTTTAAGGCAGGAAGATAGAAAGTATTTTTCAAATGTCACGTTGTCGGCTTTAAGTTAAGGGGAAAGAGGGACAAACAATCAGAGCTCTAGGCCAAATGAGTGTGTGCTTTGCTCCACGAGACCTGCCTGGTCAGCGAGGAGGCCCTGGAGCTGCCCAGAATGGCTCCTTGATGCCCAAATCCCAGCCCATGCTCTTTTATTCATTCTTTTTAAAAATTTTATTTGCAAAGAGAGGGAGAGGGAGAGAAAGAGAAAGAGAATGCACACCAGATCCTCTTGCTAACAAACTCCAGATGCATGTACCACTTTGTGCATCTGGCTTTTCATGGGTACTGGGAATTGTAACGCAGTCAGGCTCTGCAAGCAAGTGCCTTTAACCGCTGAGCCAGCTCTCCAGCCTTGATTTATCGTTATAATGGACTTGAGTGTCTCACTTTATAGGACTCCTTTACTTGCTGGGACTTAGGAAGAAAGAAAAGTCCAACATACGAGGTTTGCATTTGGCCACTGAATTTGGTTTTGTAGCCAAGGCTCATGCTAGCCTCACTGAGCCATGCCAAGCCAATCCAGGTCTCCTTGCAAAGAATCCTGGGAGAAAAAAGAGTAAAGAGGAAAGGGGACAGTTAGGAAAAGAGGCACACTTTGTAGCCAAGGCTCGTGCTAGCCTCACTGAGCCATGCCAAGCCAATCCAGGTCTCCTTGCAAAGAATTCTGGGAGAAAAAAAGAGTAAAGAGGAAAGGGGAAGGGGACAGTTAGGAAAAGAGCTGGACACCCCAGCAGCACCTAAACGGCTTGGCTCTGAGGTGCAGGGACGGTGGTGAGTGCTGACACAGTGACAACAGGCACTCAGCCCTCACTGCAGGCAGCCACTTGGGGACAAGAGCCATGTCCACTTTGTGTTCATTCTTCTCTATTATCCTGACTTTACAGATGAGAGAACTGTAGCTCCGTGCCCAAAGCCACAGAGAAAACAAACAGTAGACTTAGAGACCAGAAATCAGCTGTCCCTGGCGCACTGAAGCATATACTCAGGGTCTTATGGACAAATCTCCAGAACATTCATGAAGTCATCCCCCTTCCTTTATAGCCAACTTCGAGTCACAGTGTGAAGCCCAAACCATGTTCTTCTTCTAGGAGGCTTTTTGGATTACTGCCAATCCTATGAAGTCTTAGCACGCACGGAACACCAGAGCAATGAACTTGGTGCAGGTACGTGTGCCATTCTTTGTACTTTATCTCCGTTTTCACACATGCCATCTTACTTAGTGCATGGACCACCTTTTAGACCTGGTAGCTGTTCCTGTACAGGATGCACCATGTGGGGTGTAGAAGGCACCCTACAACCGATCAATGAATGAGGTTCACCATCAAGTAGTCATGCTCTCATGGATGGTGAGGCAGGGTGTGAAGGTCCAAAGTGGGGTTGAGAGTGTTTGTAACCTTATCACTTATTCTCAGCTCAAGGGAAGAAGGCCTTGACCCACTCCCCCAATTTCTTCTCTTTGGAAAAGGCATACGTGTCAGGAAAAGAAAAAGGCAAAATTCAGAGCAGGAACTCTTCCTGGTTTCCATAGGCTTGTTATGCTTTTCCTACTCTGTGGGCCTTGTGCTTGTTTAACTGAATGGGTTTTCACTGGAAATGTTACACCGTTGCCAATTCATGAATCTCTTTTAAGCCACAAGGCTGAAAGGACCCAGGGGACTTGGCAGCAAGCACACCCTTTGGGGAGAAAGCTTCTGTTTTCTGAGTATGCATTTAGGCTGCCAACCTTTCTTCCCTGGGCCCAGTATTTCTCTTGCACGTGACCTTTCTGGTGGCTGCATTCATGTGGGAAATGATCCATGTCACATGAACCAAGTAAGAGAGTGAGGGACATGGTGCAAAAATTGCACAAGGACCCACCCACTGTACCAACGTGTGGTAGTCTTTGCTAGTAAGTCCTTCCAAAGACAGCACAGCAATGAAGAGACAGGCCAAGTGTGGGTCTGGCTATGGGTGTGGCATGTATAGCTGAGAGGGCTCAGGGGCTGGGCTGCCCAGAGAGCACAGGCACACACCAGAGGATGTGGACTGAGGAGCACGGAAGGTGTGGGGGAGATGCTGGGAGACATGTGGCCCTTTCTCCTCTTGCTTAGCCAGGCAGGAGGTGTGTGACAGAGGAGGTATCAGAGCTGGTGGAAAGTAAGCAGAAGAGGAAGCAACTCCATGGGGTTCTGGGGAGGAGGGAGGGAGTGCCAGGGGAGAAAAGGCAGGCAGAGCTGAAGACCTGTGAGTCACAAAGTAGCATGGCACACCCAAGAGCCTGTGATGGTGAGGGCACGTGAGAGAAGACAGGGGAGCTACCTGTGCACGTCAAGTGCTCTCATCAGAACATCTCGTCATTTGATGGCTCCCTGTCTGTCTGCACTTTGTTGTGGAGACAGAGACAGTAGCTATTGGTCATAGTCACAGTGGGCTTTGACGACTCTACAGGCCCTGTGAGGATCACCTTATTTAGTACTTACACTATTACAGATGGAAAAATGAACACAGAAAGGCTATGCAACTTGCCTGAGGTCATTCATATAGCCTATAAGAGAGAAAGAAAATTTGAACTCAAGGAGTGTGTCTCCAGGGTCTGTCTTTAACCACAAAGCTCCACCATCTCCCATATGTAATTATAATATGTGTTGTAGGATTTATATATTAGATGTAATTACTCAAGACAAGACGCTCAGCTCAGACCACTGCCCAAGGCCCATACATGTAGTAATCAGGATAAGGAACACCCTCACACCTGCTGACGGCCCCAAACGACAGTGTAGCAGAAAGGAGCCAGTTTCTATGTGTCATCACACATATGTCTGGTGAAGTCATTAAAGAGTTTATTTTTCAAGAAAATATTCTCCTCAAATAAAGTTGACCGCGGGAGACAGCTATGGCAGACAAGAAGGAAAAAGAGATAGGTTTTGCCAGGTTAGGGAAGAATTCAGTTTTTTTGGATAAATTAAAGAAAGGAATGCTGACTTTGCTGAGTTTGTCCACTAGACATTTCACCAAACAAGGAAATGGCCTCATTAAAATGGCTTCAGTAGGAGCGCTGGCCAGAGAAATGCTGTGTGTTAAAGGGACAACTGCATCCTCTGTCATGGCATCTGATAATCTTCTAAGGGCATCCTGTATCCTTCCATCATGGACATTAAAGGCCCGCTGTCTCCCACTAGTGGCAGAATGTTATTTTGGTCCAGTATTTTACAACCTGAAAGCTTCAAGTTCAAATCTCAGTTCCATTGCTGGTGAATGGCCCGATTTTAGTTTGATCCTTCATCTCTCAAGTGGAGATGCCCTCTCAGAAAGGAATGACAGGTTACCTAGATAGCCACTATAAAGCCTTGTTTTTCTTCATATAAAGTTTCACCTGACATGAATGTTCTCACTGAACTTGATGAGAATCCATCAAATATAAGGCAGAAAAAGAAATCCAGGGGAGTAAGAAATATCCAATCATTTTTATCCAAAAGTTTCTGCCTAACTTCTTTTTTTCAATAAGCATGAAATTATTTTTTGTTCTGTTTTGTGTTTTCGAGGTAGGGTCTCACTCTTGTCCAGGCTGACCTGGAATTCACTATGTAGTCTCAACTGCCAAACTTCTTGAACTTATGTTAGATAATGATGAAAGTGACGTACAATATTTTGAAAATTACTGAGGTCTCTAGCAATTACATATTAGAAAGGCCAAGCCCCAAGGTGCACATACATCCTGAGTCTGGCCCACTCTACAGATCTGCTTTCATGCTAATCCTGGAATGTCTGAGGGACAGGGACACCAAAGGGATGGGATCCTTGAACTTCATACAGAGTGGATACAAGTTATCTTTGGATCCTACATCAAAAGTGCAGAACTAACACATCCAGAGAAGAGAGACATCACACTTAGCCAAGCCATAAATTAATTACCCTTAATGGCCAGGCTTTGGTTAAAAGCAGGTAGACATGCAAAGCCTTTTCCTATCTGTTGCTTTCACTTTGGTATTTGTCACTAGAGTTAAAATCATTTTAATTAGCAAGAAAGGCAGTTGGTTTTAAAACAGTAACATGTTTAAGGGAGAAGTACCCTATAAGTCCAATTCTTGGGAATCTGAACTTTGGCCCCTTCTGTGGGATGATCCTATATAATGCTTATCTGAAATAAAGTGCAAATCTATTTGTCCCTTTTAAAAACTCAGCAGGCTAGCCTTCTTCTGAGCTTAACAGAAATGAGTCTACCCACCACTGTTTCTTTTCAGACTTCATTGTATGGTGTTAGTCATCTCTTTAGTTAAATAAACTGACCAACTGAACAAGGCAATCTTCTGAATTAGGGAAGTTAATGCCACATTACACTGGGCTGCCAAGTGGAATTCTCTGGATTAATACAGGTGAGTACAGAAAAGATTAAATGTTTTCTGGGAACTATGCTTTGCTATAGACAATGAACAGCGCCTGATTCGTTGGTATAGGCCACTTGCTGAAAACTTATTTTACTTAGGTCAAAAACAAGTGTAAAAAAAACAATTTCATATAAGACCTCCATAATGGGAAGAAAAGATGATGACACTGAAACAAAATAGAGACTGAGAGGGGGAGGGGATAGGATGGAGGGTGGATTTGAGGGAGGAAAGTGGGGATGGGGAAGGAATTATCATAGCTTATTGTCTATAACTATGGAAGCTGTCAATAAAAAGTTAAAAAACAATTGCATAAGTCTGATAACAATTCTCTTTTTGCATCGTAATTAGATAGGAAACTGTTGCTTTTGGGCTCAATTTCCACCTGTCAAGAGGGCCAGAGTTCATTTTTAGATGTGATAAAGGCCTTCCATGATTGCCTTCCACACTGTGGATTGCTCGTGCTGTTTACTGTGGTTACTCATAGGAAGATGGTAAGGAGCAGACAGCTGTCAATCCTGGGGTCTCCCATACTGTTGAGACGTATCCCAGTTAAAAGCAAACTGCTCAAGTTTTGAAACTGAAGGTGCCTAAAGGTCACCTGATCTTGAATTCCTTAAGTGGGGTGTGACACAGATGTCAGAGTGACTGTTGAGAAGCCAGGGACACATGAAGTTCCTCTTACACTGCACCCACGCCTTATTCTATGTTTTGGAATTTAGCAGAATTTAAGCTTTTCCTAAGTAATGTGTAATTAACATTTTAATCAAAAATGTACATCTTGGCATAAAAAATTGGAGACTCACTGGAAATAGCATGAAAACATTTATACTCTTTCTCTAGTCAAAATATTTCTGAGAAAAGCTCTTATGAAAATAATCTATATGGTAAAAACTATTGTCTCAATGAAAGTATAACTTATGTTAATGAAAGCTGGCCAGCAGACATCATAATAAAGGAATCTTTCAGCAACTGCTACCTTACTGAATATATTTATATTGAAACTGTATTTTTGAAGATGTAAAATATTCATGTTACAACAGTTAAATGTATGGGCCATTTATAACCTTCCATAAATGCTTAGAAAGTTAGAATGGAACTGAAAACAATTGAAAGAAACACATATAAAATTGTGTACGAATAGAACAAAATAAACAATTCACCCCACTCTACTAAATTCACTTTATTTCCCAAACAGTTTAGCAAACAGTTTTTGAATGGCCTATACGAGACATTGAATACTGATACAGGGGACCAAGCATGAAGTAACTAAAGGGAATCAACCTACCTCAGTTGTCTCACAGGGCTTGTTGGGTAGCTTTTGTTTGTCCTTAAAATATTAGCTAAAATGGCCAAGCTAATCTTTAAAAAAGTCTTTAAAAAGCCGGCGAGCAAGAAGCCTCCCCGGTACGTCCTGAGGTCTGGGAATGACTGTGGTATTGGTGTCTGCAGTACGTTCACATGCGTTTCTTTTCCTAACATTATCAGCATGGGAAAGACTAGGAAAACGCTGTCGATTTTTCAGAAGACAGCTGCGACAGCAACAGGGCTTCCTTTATAGACACCAACACTGCACATCTCAGTACATCTCACCCACAAAGGTTAAAATATGTAGATATTGTTCTTTAGCTGGAAATCTAAGCAGAGATCTTACTCTTGACAGCACAGAATGTTGCATTTCTTACTTTACACCCAACGTAACTTTGTTCCTTGATATTTTTCCCAAAATAGACAAGCAAATAGAACTCCAGCACCTGAAAAACATGCATGCACTTGATTTGCAGAGTCTAAGATAAAGTAGCAGTGGTAACAAGTATTAACAGAAACCCCAAGCATATTTGTTTTAGAGTCACACTGTTGCATGAAGCACAGATACTCATGCTCTTTTTAGAGCTAATATGAACACAAATACCAGTCACTCAGCTGGCATCTCCAAACTGCTCCTTGAGATGGATGAGGCTACAGGTCCCAACTTCCTTACATTTTCCTAAATTTGACCATACGAAGAAAACTGGCAAATGTTCCCAGTTCAAAAAAGGTTATATTTCCATGTAACACATATTTAAAAAATATATTTGAGTATATTCAGTAAAGGGTTGATTAACCCTTCTTATCTTTACCTCTGATCAAAAAAAAAACAAAAAAGAAAGATCCTTGTATTTTATGTCTCAAGCACTTTGGAGATAGGAAAGTGAAAGAAAGGAAGGAAGGAAGAAGAAAGGAAGGAAAGAGAGAGAAAGAGAAAGAAAAAGAAAGGAAGGAGGGAGGGAAGGAAGGAATGAAGAAAGAAAGAAAGGAAGGAAGAAAGAGACAGAAAAAAGGAAGGAAGGGAGAGATGGAGAGAGGAAAATTTAAGGACTAATGAAAAATGATAGAGGGAAACAAAGCCAAAAAACATAAATCGTTCCTGACCAGAGGCATTCCTCCCTTATCCCTAAAAGAAACCCATTCCTGCACATCTTGTTTGAATTTCACTTCTGAGGTTTGTCTTGTTCCATCTCTAGAACAAGTCAGGCAGTACGGTACAGAGATACAACCACATGAATAGAAACACATGAGCAACGCAGCCGCTGAGCACACAAAAACAAGATGAGACAAAAATATTAACTGTCAAGTGACATGTCACTTGGGTACACGTTTCTGTATTTTTGTCATGGATGTTCAACCCCAAAGCTACTGGAAGTATCCAGGTTTTCCTTCTCCTGCAATTGCAAAGCATGGTAATGTGACCAGAAAAATCAAACACTTTATGAGCAGCACGCTGGCTTCACTTTCCAGTTCTCGAAGGTTCGCTAGAAGAGAAAGTATTCTACGCACTGACACTTGACTTCCCACTCACACAGTACCAGGTTCTCCCAGGAACGGCGTGCAGGGATGCTGGCTTGAACGCTGGCTTGGGAAGAGAGAGCCGTTTTTCTCTGTCTCCACCCACTCTAACATCAGCCCTGTGTGATTTACAGTCTCTTTATTACACGTGCAGTAATGAGATCTCACTTGGTGCAGAAGGAAGCAGGGATGAGGGACTGGGTGGTCTGGCAACAGATGGAGGTGGAGAGTGATATGCAAGTGAGAGAAACGCAGGTTAAGGTGGCCCTGGACACAGTGAGGTTCACGGTCCTCCAGGAAGGGCATGGCAATGCAGGGGAAGTCTATGAGCGACTTTCTTTTCTGAACCTCTAGGAACACAGAGGAGACGGGGAGGGGGCAGTTTCCCAGTGGCCCTAATTGGTGGCCAAGTTTCTCTCCTCGGAAAGCTCATGCTCCCATATTAGTTGAAGCTTGCTTAATTAATTAATTTTTGTGGTAGGTCCTGACGCTAGCCCAGGCTGACCTGAAATTCATTATGTACTTTCAGGTTGGCCTCGAGCTCACTACCTGTGCCTCCTGAGTGTGCTTGGGATTAAAGGCAGGCATCACCACACCCGGCCACTAGTTGAAGCTTTTAAATAAAAACTCCTAGGAAATGCTCAGGGGATGATCCTGCCTTCCTGACCTTCTCTGCATGGTAAGTTCATTTTAGTTCTTTCTTAATTCCTTTCACAAACTAGGATTCTGACACAGTAATTTGTAAAGAAGCTGTATAAGAAGCAAGGATGAGGCAGTAGATTGACCTTCCCATCGGTCAAGTTCAAGTGTGAAACGAAAATTGACTGAAGCATCCAGGTCAAGGACAGATGGCCCAGATCCAAAGAGTTAGCCTGGGCTGGTTGAGTTCTACATCAGTTCTAAATCAAGAGACTGGGAAAGACCCAACTACCACTCTTATTACAGACCTCCACCTTAGCTCTGCTTATTGGAGAGGACAGGAGGGTAGCGGGGTGCTGAGTTGAAGGCTAATAAAAAGACAAGGAAACAAGCACATCTCTCTCCCCACCAGCCCCCTAGGGCCTCTGTATTTGCACAGACTGCTCACAAATGGTGAAGAGGAAGGAGCACACATGAGTTCAAGCACTTTATTTCTCATAAGCCATATCCACATTTATCTAATCATCCAGTTTTGAACAAGGGACTTTATAATTTTGCATGGCTGATTTGTCCATTACGGATATAAGCCTTGGCTTCCATCTGGATTGTACAGTCGGTCCCTTTGAAAGGAATTTCAGAAGATGGTGTGGATATTATGTATACCTTCTTCAAGTACTGAAAGGTCCGGCACTCCTCAACGCTAGCAAGGAAATGGTAAAACACTATTTTTATTTACCACTGGTAAGAAAAAATGAGCATATTCATTCTGTAAATAACTTTTTTTTTTTAGACTAGTCAAGTGCAGTAGTGAGAAGGGGGGAAAGTGTAGAACAAGGAGTTCAATCTGTAACTGACTGTGAACAATCAATTGTGATAACTCACTATGTAAATAACTTTTTAAAAAATATTTTATTTATTCATTTTCAAGGAGAGAAATACAGAGGTAAAGAGAGATGGAGAGAGCACCAGGGCCACCACCTTGTGGGTCTAGTTTTTATGTGGGTCCTGGGGAATTGAACCCAGGGCCTTAGGCACTGGAGGCAAGTGCCTTAACCACTGAGCAATCTCTCCAGCTCTGTAAATAACTTAATAATCTCTATCAAGCAGTGTTCATACTCTGGAATATCTGGTCGAGAAATAACTCAAAGGAAAATACAGCGTCATTATAGACCTGCAAAATGGAAAATGATCCAAAGAAAGGACAGGATATGGTGAAGCATCGCTGGGCAGCAATGCTGCCGCACATTTGCTTTGTTTAGAGATTAAAAACACCCACAATACACTTGAGAAAAGCAGATGACAAAATACATGTCACGTATGATCCCAATTCTGTAAAGAAGCACACACAGGACAGGAAAAACACAACCTGAAGGAACTAGGCAGCATATTAACCATGGCTAATTCTAGATAGAATGATTTAAGTATCCTCATTATCATCTTTATTTTATCAAATTCCCATAATTATTAGATGTTACTTGTGTAAAGCAAAAACTACTTATTTTAATATAGTAGTGAATCAAAAAGAGAAATATTACAACAATGGAATACATATGTACTTAGTATAAAATATATAGCTATATTTAGTAATATACAAATGTTTACACAATAGAATTTATTATATCAAAAGGGGGAAGATGCTAAGGATGGCACTTCATGTTGGTAATTCTAGCACTCAGGAGGCTGCAGCAGAAGGATTACTACCCGTTTGAGTCCAACCTGGGATAGAGAAATCTCAATCTCAAACAAAGATATCTCAAACAAAGAGGATAGTATATAGGATCAGATTGTAACATATATATATATGAATGAAAATGTCAAAAAATAAAAATGTTAATTTAGGAAAGAGTAATGGAGATTATTATAAAATACAGTATAGAGTGAGGTTGTTTAAACATCTAAGTTTAAAAATATATGCAAAATTCTGGAAGGGCAAAGTGACATTCCTGTGTTTGGTGTTAGAATTACAATTACTTTGTATTTTTCTTTCATGTATCTCATTGATATATGAATCAGTAATAGTGAGAATGTACCTTTACAACTGCCAAGGTTTTCAAAAGAGCTTAAAGAATCCTGCAGCAGAAACTCATAAACCCAGGAGCTGCTTAGCAAACAAAATGCTCTGGCAGAGACAGCACTCTGTTCTCATTCCTATGACACTTCCACCCTGGGGACAACCAGTTCTGGACTGGATGGTTCTTATTCCCTGAACTGTTTTCGTTACACATGTAGGCATTTGTCCCTAAGCACATAGCTTTTACTCAGGAGAAAATAATGCTGCCCTCATGGGGGTGGGGAGAATCTGACTACAAGTCTCCTGTTTCAAGACAGCTTGTGAAATAGGTTAAAGCCACCAGCCACCAAGCTGCCTCTGAGGGACTATGACAGCTCTGGAGAATGCCATCATCCTGTGGGTATGTATTTCTCCACATACTACTACATACCAACCAGAGGACAAATTGCCCATACCTTGTTCTAACATGGGCAGAACCAGCTCAGGGACACCCTTGGGCGTGCAAGAAGAGACAGCTGACATCCCAACTGTCCACTCCTCATGGCAGCGAAAGGAAGAGAGTTCACACACCCACACTTTATAATTTGTAAAAAAAAAAAAAAATCTTATTGCCAACCATATCTGTGAATTCAGGTTGGTCAAGATTGCTAAAATCACACTATATTGACTAGTAATGTAGAAAAACAAAACAAAATTTATGGCTTACTTGCAATTTTGTCACATTGTGTGAATTAATGCTTGAGAACATATGTAAAAACATTTGTTGATGAAATGTGGGTACCCTTTTAATTTTTATTCCTGTTATTCTAATATGTCCATATCAAATTTAAAGAGGTAAGACGTACTCAAAATAAGCTACCCCAGGACGACCACAACTGAAATGACCGAGAAGAGAGATTGTTAGTGAGCAAGTGAAACAAAGGTACACACAGCTTGCTAGCAGGAAAGGAGTGTATTTCAAGCACTTTAAAGTCGTGAAACACACAGCTCTACCACGACCCATCGATCTGTTTATAGTGACATATTATAAGTACCATGGGCACACAAGGACAAGATGAAGAACACTTGGGGCTTCGCTAATTGATAGCAGGCCTCAGATAACAGAGGGCCGACGAATAAACTGTCAATCACATAATGGGACTGCATACAACAAGCAAGAACAGAACATATACGTGACTGTATGGATAAGCCTCAGAACATGTGCTGGTACATGCAGGCAATGTATGGATAAACCTCAAAGCCATGTTGACAAGGAAGCGTTATTTGGTCAGAAGGATGAGATCCCATCATTTTCAGGAAGGTAGATGGAATTGGAGGACATCATACAAAGAAAAATAAGCCAGACATTGTCAGCCAAGTACCATGTTTTCTTTCAGATGTGGAAACTACAGAAATGGTCTGAAGTAGAAGAAGGAGGGAAGAGTGTTGCAGGGAGGTGGTGAGACGTACAAGTATGACGGATATGTTCAACCCATGTGTGCACGTGCTGAAATATCATGGTGAATTCCACTCATCTGCACAACTAGTATGTATTAAATTATTTAAAATATAGCTTATAAAAATATATTGATAGGGGCTGAGGAGATAGCTCTGTAGAGAAAAGACCTTGCTGCCCCAAGTACAAGGATTTGAGAGAGACTGAACTTCCTGAATTTGATTTTCCAGCATCTACAGAACACCTGGGTGTGGCCATGGGTGTGTACAACCCCAGGAGGGTAGGGGACATGAGTGGAGAGCAAAGAATTGCTGGGGCTGCTGACCAGAAACAAAACAAAATTAATAATGAAAACAGCAGCTCTGGGTTGAGTGAGTCTCCATCTCAAGGAAGCAGGTGGATGAGCAAGAAGATACTAGAAAGTCTCCTATGGCCCTGGCACATGTATGCAGATGTGCATACACTATACACAGATCACACACCATGCCATAACACTCTACATATACATACACATTCTAATAAATAAATATACTGACAAAAAATTAGGCACAAATGGAAATTAAATGGCCAACCACCTCAGTTTACTTTTCCAGAACTATTCTATACAACATTAAATTGGTCCCCCAATTCCATAAACTCAATAAACTTATTAACAGATGGGAGAGACGAGAGCAGAGGCTACAACACAGTTATTTGAGGTGGTAAAAACAGCTGGCCCTGGGCTGATTCCTGAGACAGAAGGTGTTCTCTTTGTACTTAACACTCTTGAGTGGCTACAGGGGTGTTTTGTGTCTAGGGAATCGGTAATTGCAGGGCTTCAATTACTTTTTCAAATTGAATTAAGATTTGACTTTGATGCCATACACAGATATGCACAAACCCCTTTAAAAAGCTACAATATAAAATCCTTATGTCTTAGTCCTTCAGAAAGTGCTTTTATTTTTACAAAAAAGGTAAATGAGCTAAGAACACAACACACATATTTTTAAAAGGTTTCTGGCTTTGAGGTTTCAAATCTGTGTCTGCTGCCTAACAAAGATTAATACAATACAGGAACCAGCCTTCCATCATACTTATTTGAATCAGGAGAACTGAACATCACTAAATCTTGTTGGTACCAAAACCAGTGATAAAATGGCAATAAAAGAAAGCAGCAATGTTTGTACGGGCACCAGTAAAAACACATCCAAGCAACTTCCTGGCCAATTTCTTCCAAATGAATTCATCTCAATAATGAAGATGAAAAAACAAAATGAATCCAGTATTCTCCTCAAGGGCTCTATGTTTCTTGTCATGTACATGGTGCAGGTGTCTGATGTGACCCACACAACACTCTCTCTCTGGGACAGGGGAGGACAACAGTACAACAGGACAACAGTCTGGGGCAAAGGTAAGCTTGGACATCATGTGACATAAAAACATCATGTGACATACGATTTGCCCAAGTGACGCAGCATTTCTGCAGAGGAACCACTGACCACTGACAGGCACCGGCAACCTGAAAGATGGAATCTTAGAGGCCTGGCACAGTCAAGACAAGGTGCCAAGCAGACCAGGCCAGTTCCAATTTCTGGTCTTGGCATGCTAAGTATATCTCATTGGGGGTGAAAGGGAGTTGGCAAGAACTGATGGTATACCGGCCCCACCATCTGTAAATTATGTGAGCCCATGTTGTCACCTAAACCATCAGGGACATTTCAGGGACCATGAAAGGGGGAGCCTTAGCATGGTGCACAGTGAAGTGACTGGCTTCCGGCAGGGAGAAAGCTCCCTGAGACAAGTACAATGACTAGAGATTCAATCACTACCTGCTTTGGGTGGGATGAAAAAGCCTCCTCAGCCATTTGCTTTCATCAGCAACAAGTCAGTGACATGAAATACAACTTCATAGTTCAATCATTCACGTTTGGTAATGGCACACGGTCTGTATGTACAATTACAGAATCACGTCTGTGTAAATTCTGAGCTGCAGGTTGTCAGAAGCAATTCCAGAGAGCGGAGTTGGCATGTAGGAGACCTGAGCCTTCTGTTGGCCCTGCCTCCACACCACGCAGTATTGAGAGAGATCAATCTCCAGGCCATCCAGAAGAAAGGAATAGACAACCAAAAGATCTGAGAGTTCACTTCTTAAGTTTGTCACTTACTAGCTGTATGAACTTGGTTAAGTCCCTGGATTTCCTCAGTCCTTACAACAAAAAAAATGGGATAAGATCAATCTGTTAAAATAGAATCATGGGTCACTTGAGAAAAGGTGTGATTTCACAAGAAACCAGATCCCTGGAAGAATCTGGAAAGGTCCTTTGTAAGACAGAAAGATTTATCTATTTTCATTCTTGCTATTACTTCTGTCCTGGCCTCTTTTACAGGGTGGTATGATGAGATGTAAAACACAAAAAATATTATAGAGTACAGGAGGAGGAGGCACCATGACATTCAAAACACAAAGACCCTAGAATCATACACGTTTGCATTAGAACCCACTTCTAAAGACCTGATTACTTAAAACCTGTGACACTTGAGGACTCGGGGGTTTTAACCTTTAGTTAAAGGGCAGCATTCATTTTCTTTCAATTATGAATATATGAAACTACAGCATTTCCAGGATATTAATAATAACCATAATACTCAATACCTATAGATGTCACAGATATTTTTCCAACACTGCACAACAGTAAGCAATATATCAAAATATTTCTATGTACCCTTCACATGCAATTCTGGGTGCTATCAACTAGGTAACTGTCTATGCTTTCTCGTGTGAGGCTCTTAAGAAGCACATGTATTATTATGTCACAAAAGTGTCATTTTACTATTTTGACAACTGCATTTTATGAATTGGTTTTCTTTGTAATCCTATATATTTTAGTTCATGAATTTAAAAACATTATTTTGGGAATCAGTCCAAACATTTTTACCAGCTTTCCAAAGGGGGTCCAAGGCACAAGAAAAGGCTAATCGGTCCTACAACCTCCCTGAGAATCCATATCCTTAGGTGTAAATGGAGCTAACACAGGAGGATTGTGATGACAAATGACACAGCCAAGTGCAATGCCCAGTGACCTGCACGTAGCCCATGCTCAATGGGCAGACACGGATGTGTTGAAAACAATGGAAATGTGGAGGCAATTGTTTGTCTGATGCATTTCATTCTTTCAACATGACAATTCCAATAAACTTCCCTTTATCCTTCATGGATTATAGGTAAGTTCTGCTTTGTGGCTCAGTGACTCTTATTTATTGGATGGCCTTGTGTGTTATGTCTGTTTGAATTATCCTTTCTTTCTTCAATCAGACTGCCATAACTGAGAACCACCTACACACAGGCCAAAGGTGAGATGCTCCAACGAAGAGCCTGCCCTGTGGCTGAGGACAGGACAGGAAAGCCTTTCAGGGGACAGGCAGCTGACTGAGCTGCATTGCTCTGAGCCAATGACCAAGGTCTTGGCTATGGTGGAGGAAATGCGAGCAGGTTATTTAGATAGAGCTTGCTTGTGAAAGAGCCTTCAGAGGCAAGATGAGTCTTTGGGATCAGCATAATGAATCTCAACGGGAGAAGTCCCAGATCCACAGGCTCAGCACACAAGAGTATTCTGCAGATGGTAATGCACAGGGCTGCAGAGGGAAGATTCATGATCTTCTTAATTAACTCCGAGGTGCTGCACATGAGGGGAAAACGATAAATCAAGCAGATTACTGCCAGCGATCTGAATTTCCAAATGAAATAAGAGAGGTATATAGGGCCTTGAGTCATTTTGTAAATGTGTTTGGTGGGGGTGGAGAGGGATCGTCAAGGGCATCACTTATGCTATTAATTTGCCACTTTGTGATTCGATCTTATACCATGTACAAAGTATTTCCCATACACTCAGGTGTGAAGATGTAGGAAACAGGAAGCTGGGTGGGTACATATTGAAAGGAAATAGGATGTACACACGTAGAAGTGATTGCTGTTCATGCATTTACCTAAGAACGCTTTACTGAACACTAGCTGTATGTGGTAGTTTGAATAATGTCCCCCAACAGATTCAAAAGTTTATTATAATTGTAAATTGTCTCCAGCTAGTTCTGGCTGGAGGAGGTGTGTCACCTTGGCCAGATCCTAGGGTTCAGCCCTAAGGTGTTTCTGGGGTGGGTCTGGAATTCTAGTTATACATATGCAAAAAGCAGTCTGAGCTCAAGCCTGGAGTTCCTCTTGTTTGCTAGTTTGGAGTGTGCTTGCTTGAGGTGCTGGTGGTGGGTTTGTCTGTCTCTGCTTGAATCTGTAAAAGGGAGCCAACCTTTCCTTAACTTCCCCTGAGTCTGTTTCTTCAATAAATACTTTCCTCCCCCAAATTGTGCCTGGTTTGGAGATTCATCCCAGCAATGTGTGACTGACTACAACACTGTGTAACAGTCTTCCTAGAGCTGAGGATACAGTGACGGCCAAGATGGACAAAGTCTCTGCCTTCTGGGCTCACCCACACTAGAGGGGAGGCAGTCATATGAACCATGGGATTTGGGCATCAAGAAGAGCTAAGAAGAATAAAAAGGAAGAATGGGGGAACAGAACCAGGGAAAGGATGCTACTTAAATGTAGTTGGCCAGATATAAAAAGGAGAAGAAAAAATAGCCTGTGTGAACTCTGGCTGGAGAATGTCCCAGCAGAGGGACCTGTAAGGATCAGAGCCTTGGAGCAGACAAGAGCTTGCTGTACTCTGGGGACAGGCGCTGTGTTCCCACCGAGGCTGGTAAGGACAGAAGACTGGAGAGGCAGCACTGATCCCAGTGACCTGCTGGTTGCAGTGAGGAATTCTGCTTTCATTCCAAATGTGATAAGAAACCACTGGCAGGAGAGGGAGGTGGTATGACTCAGGCGCTAGCGAATCAGAAATACAAGCAATGAAACACTGGCCTTTAGAATAAGAACTAATCCACAGCACACCTTTGTTCTTCATGGTGAAGCACACATCCTGTGAACAAGCCTGGCATCAATCCAAGCATCCAATCACCAACAGTGCAAAGAAAACAAATGCTTACAGAGTCATATCTTGTAATTTTTAACAAAGATTCCATGGGATCTATCTATATTGACCTGGAAGGATTAAATGAAAAATGAAAGAGAAATACATACATGTATGATATGCATTACATATAATATTGTTTATGTCCGGTTCCCCCCCTTTTTTTTTTTTTGAGGTAAGGTCTCACTCTATCCAGGGCTGATCTGGTACTTACTCTATAAGCCTAGGCTGGCCTCAAACTCACAGTGATCCTCTTACCTCAGCCTCCAGAGTTCTGGGATTATAAGCGTGTGCTACCACACCTGGCTTTGAGTTCCCTGTTTTATAAAAGCAAATGTCAAAACCAATTCAACCAAAAAAACATGATTGCATCTAAAGAATGTGGATGGAATCCCTCATGCATTAGCATTTATTAACTCGATGAGGTAAGTTGGTAGGGAACTGGGAGAAAAACTATTGATCTTAAATATATTTTACACAGTGAGTTGTATTAATGCTGTGACTTTGGAAAAGAAACTTTGGAAATGATTTAAATAATTCCTGGAGCTTGGTGAACCTTCATAAAATAGGAGTATTAATGTCACTCTGGATGAATAGAATTATGATGGCCAGAGCAGAGTGGAGCCAAGGACAGACACAAGCTGATGGCAAATGCAGAAGGGTTTTGTCCATGGAGCTGATGGATCCTTCTGAAGACCCTCTGATGGCAATCCATAGGCAGGGTTGCGGTGGAGGTACATGCAAAACAGGAAGTTGTAGCCTCAGGTAAGGACAGTGGCAGGAGCAGCATTCTAGAGGTGATACAGATGTTGGAGATGTGGTGCCTGAGAACTTTAAAAATGGGTGAGGAAAGACACAATATATGAAGGTCTGTTTCCTAGGCAAATGAGTCAGTGCATGCCACTAAACAACAACATGGATTCTAAAGAGGAGCCCCTCTGGAGGGGACTTGACATCATGGGCTAGCACTGGGGGGGGGGGTGAACCATCTAGAAGTAAGGACTTGAAGAAATTGAGCAACCAAGGACAGTTAAGGTCAGAGGACAGAAGCAGCAGGACAGACCAGGCAATGGGCTGAAGGGAAGAAAGGGGTTAAGAACCAAAGTGGCTGCACCATCAACACACAGGCCAAGTAGGACCAGCTATCAGGGAGGACGCCCCAGCTACCCACGCAAAGAAAACAGTAGCAGGGAAGACATTCTTGTGAGAGAGGCCTTATAATATATGTGCCATGACTGAAGGAAGCCAAGGAGAAGAGGGCTGAACCACAGGGATGAGAGACGCATGTGGCGTGCAGGCCGTGGTGATGATTTTGAAGAAAGGAGGTGAATGAGACAATCTGGATAGAAGATCCAGATGAATTTGGAAATGAAAATGGAGGGCAGCTCAGACTAGACACAGAAGTGACCTCCTGTTTCAGGAGCTGACTGAGCATCTGCTGGCGAGGGATGGGGCATTCCTCTGGGAACTTGAGTACAGTGGGAACTGCTGGAAGCTGAGCTATGGTAAGCTGAGCAAGGTTTCAATAGGAGGGAAGGATTATGGAACAGTCCTGAGGTTGGAAGGCCTGTGCTCACAGTGGGGTGCATCCAGCCACTCTCAGCAGCTGCAGGAGAAAGTGCACCAAGGTTTATATGAGGCTGAGGGTTGAAGACAGTGAGAGGCAAAGCCAGGGGACAAGGTAATTCAAAGTCCATTCAGTGTAACTGCCCAGAATCTAGAGAGGCTGAGGCCCAGCAGGAGTTGAGGCCGAGGGAGGACATAAGACAGGGCAGCATGGAAGACTGGCAAACGGGGAAACCTCACTGCTCTTGCTTAGGACAAAGCCCAGGGTTTCCACACAAGAAAAGAGCCATGAGGAAATCCAAGCTTATTCCTAGATAGTTTAAGCACTGCTGGATTTTGTCCCGCAATAAGGGAAGAATTTGAATAAAACACATGCAGTGCAGCTTTGAGCTGGGCTTTGACGCTGGTGAGTGAGCATGCGTGGCCCCAGGGAGCTGAGCTGTAGGAGCAAACCTGCTTACAACCCTCACTGCCCTGGAATCAACAGCGAACTGCAAAGGCCCAGGGCTAGCGTGTGATCACAGCACCCAGCTCTGCCCAGAATCACGTCTCCTACCGTGTGTTTGTGCCGGCAATACAAGCAAATCCTCTTTTGCAGCTTCGAAGTGGCCCTTGAGAGTATATGGTCTCTGAGGCGCACAGTGAGCTGGCCAAGCTGGGCGGAGACATTTCAAGGAAAGTCTGGCAGGCAGCCATCTCAGCTTTGTTTCAACTCACGTCCATAAAAACAAAGGCAAAGAAAATGGTAGCTTGATGTCTGGCGTTTGAAACCTTACAGCATGCAACATGTTTATGGCACACATTAGACCCCAAACTTCAGTCTGGGGCTCGGGTACACAACAGACACTTTGGATCTGGTAGACAAAGGAAGGAAATCAGAAAGTATGTTTTGCACTGTAATAAATATGACTGCTCTTAGAAGACCATAAACAGGTGGTTTCATGAAAAAAAAAATGCTGCTTTTAGATTCAAAAAGAAAGTCAAATGCTTAGTGTTTGTATAAAATAAATAGAAGGCCGGTGCAAGCTCTGCTAATTGCAGCATTTTTTATGAGGCTGCGACTCACTATAAGCTGGCAAAAATGAGTCCAACTGAAATAGCAAGAGTGAGAGTTTGGAAGGATTAGGTGAGGTTTTGAATAGGAAGGAAAGTAGCAAATAGGAAGCAAGCTTTGGTTTAACAGTTCACATGCAGATAGAAGGAAAATGTGGAAAAAAAGAAAGGATCCAGACCGATTTTATTTTCACTCAAAATAGCCTCTTACTCGACACATTTTTACACTGAATCCTCGAACATATGTATAATGGCTGCTTTTAAGTCATCTGTTTGTAAATCCAATATTTAAGCCACGTCCTAGACTGCCTCTATTGACTGCTTTATTTTCCTTGCCTGGGAGAAGATTGTCCTGTTTTGTGTCTGGTAATTTTTATTGTAAACTAGACATTGTGATATCATATTTATTACTATGAAGAATACTGGATTTTGTTTTAGCAGGCAATTCTATTTCAGGCTGATGGTGCTAAACTTGTACAGATCTAAATTTATATTTTATTAAGACTAATCACTGGAAACTCTAAATGTGTCCTAAGATCCTCTGTCTCCTTTGAGGATCTTAGGAAGTCTCTGCTTCAGGCTTTGTTTGAATGGCTCTCCTGTTGTCTCAATAACATGACCAGGGCATTAACATGTTTCCAGGATGGCTGGGCTAGGAGACAATAGGATCTCTATTGTATTCTCACCCCTCCTGACCTTGAGGTACAACAGTAGTGCATCTGACTCCATTTCTACCCCTGTAGCTTTTGGAGAGCATTCACTGCTTATCCTGACCCTGTGGAGTGCATCCTCAGCTGGGGCCCTGGAGGAATAGACTTCTGGAAAGTCTGCAACAGTCTCCAGGCATCCCTTCTTGATCCCAGCACACGCACACACACAGATGTGCGCGCACACACAGATTCCAGTGGCTGAACCTCTGATTTTAGTGCTGACTTCAGGCTCCCTCAGCTCTGTGGGGCTGTTGTGCTCCGCTTGGGTTCTAGCACCTTGCATTCCAGTGAGGATGCTGGCCTAAGTTGGGTGATCATAGCACTTACATCCCATTCTTTCTCCCAGGGATCACAATCTTCTACCACCTATTACGTAGAGCCTTGTAATGATCATCTTACGGCTTGTCTAGTTATTTGTGGCAGGATCATTAGAGATAGCTATCATTTTGCATATTTTCATGCTCCAAGCGAGATGAATGCAGACAGAAGTACACAGTTTTAATGTTTACCTAAAGGTCTTCCTATATGCACAAGGACAGAACCTTGAGTTGACATTTGAAGTGTTCATCCACCCACTCTCTTATTACTCATAGGCAGTGGAGATTTATTGATGCCAGATACTGTCCTGGAGGATGGGGACATCGTGGTGGGAGATGAAACTGCCCCTGGCTCTCATGGGGCTTATTTGCTGGTGGCAACCTTTTCTGTCCCCTCTGAGGCAATGCTTTCTCTGTAGCTGTTCCTCTAATGACTGGCTTGAGAGAACTAAAAAGGTTGTTTGCCTCTATGGCACTGGCACATGCTTTATGTGCCCAATTAGTTTTTAAAATTTTACTTATTTATTTGCAGGGAGGGAGGGAGGGAGGGAGGAATGGAGGAGGAGAGAGAGGGAGAGGGAGGGAGGGAGGGAAGGAGAGAGGGAGAGAGAGAGAGAGAGAGAGAGAGAGAAATGGGCGTACCAAGGCCTCTAGCTGCTGCTGCACATCTGGCTTTATGTGAGTATTGGGGAATGGAACCCAGGCTTTGTAGGCAAGCACCTTAATCCCTAAGCCATCTCTCCAGCTCTGCACAATTGGTTTTAATACAATAAGGAGGGCGAATCAGAGATGAGGACACAGTAGCTGTGATGTGCCAGCCCTGTCAGATAGGACTCTAAGAGAAACAGCCTGGTCCAGTGTTCTTAACCACTGCGGCACTGTTCTAGAAAGAACAGAGCAGCACAGCAGAAGCAGTGGAACCCTGGTACTTCCTGAGCAGAAGTGACAAAGTGGCTGACTTGGCACATTTGGGCATAATCTTTTTTTTTTTTTATAAGTTTTTTTTTTCTTTTTTATTGTCCATAATGAGTTACATTGTTTAGTGGGCCGTCAGCTGGATATCCTCCTCCATGAGCCGTCTGTATCAGTCTTTATGGTAGGGGACCATGGATAGCCCAGTCTTCAGCTGGGTTCTCATGACCCAAGTGTGTTGTTACTGAGGGTTGCCAAGTCTCTGATATTCTCCCCCACCACGGCTCTCACAATCTTTCCACCCCCTCTTCTGCTCAGTTCCCTGAGTTGTGATGGGTGAGTATTAAGGATGCTTTAATGTTGTGAGCTTAGGGGTTTTTGTGTAGAGATTCGTTGGTTTCTGTCTCACTGGCTTATCCTTTGATTGTTTTTTTTTTTTAAAAAAAATGTTTTATTTATTCATTTTCAAGCAGAGAGAGAGAGAGAGAGAGGACAAACAACAGAGAGAATAGGTATACACAAAGGCTTCTAGCCACTGCAAAGGAACTCCAGATGCATGCACCACTTTGTACATCTGACTTTATGTGGGAACCGGGGAATCAAAACCAGGTCATTAGGTTTTGCAGGCAAGTACCTTAACTGCTGAGCCATCTTTCCAGATCTGAGTCTTTACATTTATACTAAATATAATGATATATATACATATATATAAAAAGTTGATTTGGAAATTCCAATTTATTTTAATAAAAAGTTTTTAGATGATATAGTATAATTAAGAATCTTGGCCAAGAATGTTACAAGGGAAATATATTTAATTTTTTCCCAGAAAGCATTTATTTGTATAATATTTCTTTAAATCATGTGATATTGTTTAGAAAGTATTCACAGAAATATACATAGTTATTTCTCAATAAGTAAAGTCCCTGGTTTTATTTTTCTTGTGCATTAAATTCTCTCAGTTGTGGTTTTCTAGAGCATCAAGTGATTAGTAAATTACTAATCTCCTCAGGCAGATCCCTGAATAACTTAGGACAGAGACTTGAAGGAAGTCCATTCTTCTCAGCAAGCTTTCCCAACTTCTCACCAACTTTCCCCAGCAGTTTACCTATTTACCCTGCCTCCTGGATGAGCCATGGTGGAGGATAGCCTTCCATTGTTTCTCTGGCTTTTCTTTCCCCATCACAGCTGATGAACTGTACTGAAATTCACTTTGCACAGTCAACCCTACTCTTGTGTAATTACTGTTACAATAATTACACAGAAAGTTCTGGCCACTTCTGTTACAGTGTTTT